>JAUYWI010107017.1:0-11144 GCA_034780595.1 Parotoplana pacifica
ATCAAATCAAAACTATGTAATCGTGTGTATCTTATTCTACACCCAAGCTGAAGCATGATAAGATGGCCAGTCAAGCTGTACCCAAATTTTATTGATAGATGTAAATGTTTTTCTGTTTGTTAGGTAACTTTCTATTAGGATTTTAAAAGAACCATTAATACCTTGGTAACTTAATTTGTCAGTTATGGATCTGTATGTCTAGACTGTCAAATGCTTTTTTCAGATCTATAAAGACACCTAAGTTTTTCTTTTTTGTATAGTTGGTCAACTATATGGTCATGGCACCCTATGAGTACACCAACAGTGCTGTGGTACTTTCTAACACCAAATTGTTTATGATACAAAATGTTGTTAGTTTCAATATAGGATATGAGTTTTTGTATATATTTTTTTCAAAAACCTTGTTGAAACTCTACATATACTCGTAGTTGTTTGAACTGTTCTTGTCCCCATTTTTGTATATAAGGATTACTTTTGCAAATGTCATTTTCTGTAATTGATTAATTTGGAAAGTGTTTGCTTCAAATCAGAGCCAATTTCTTTCGGGGAATATTGTCATGTCCTGATGAAGTTTCGTTTTCAAAGAAGTTTATAATTTGTTCTATCTCTTCAGGATTTGTTTTTGGTAGGAAGCTAGAATTATTTAGAGGTTTAGGCATGTATTATTTTGTAGTAATTTTTGTTATTATGCGGGATTTTATCTGCCAGGTTTTCTCCTATAGTAGCAAAGAAGGAATTCATTTGGTTAGCTATTTTGTTATATCTGAATTGTTTATTTCAAGTTCTTTAATATACGTCTGTGGCTTTTTGATATCTAGTATTGATTTTATTTCATCCCATAGCTTTTTGTTTGATTTGTCATCTGTTATTTTCTGAGAATTAGTAATTTTGTTTGGCTTTTCTAAGTATTTTATTGAACATATTCCAATAAGTTATTTCTTGACCTTTTTAGTGCTTTGGAAAACCAGGTTTTTTTTCTACTTATTTTGATAAATAACATGATTATTGTCCAATACTAAACAAATTCTCACTTACTTCAAGTTCACCTTAGCAAACATGTCTGTGTTGATGAGATAAGGCTGCACAGAGGTCACGTACACATTGGCGCAGCCAGCCAGTTGCAACTCGGCCCTCAGACACTCTGTGAAGACCGCACTGGCTGCCTTTGAGGAACAATAAGCCCCAAGTCGGGCTATGCCAAAGTGGCACACTATAGAGGACACGTCAACTATGTGACCTCGATTGTTGGTCACCATTGTGGGAAGGAAAGATCTCAATATCTAAGAGCACAAAACAGGTGAATTTCAGTAAAAACAAATTTATCACCTAAATAGGCAGGACGTTTCAAGTGATAACGAAAATTTAGAATTGTCTCGTTTTAGGCTTCCCTTAAGACTAGAGGACATATTTTTAAATTCCTATCCCCCAGAAATTGTATTTTACTTGTTTATCCAATTGGACTAAAATTCAGAGTACTGACTTCTGTTAATGTTGCAAGTATGGCGTGGTCCTACGTTTACTGGAAATGCGTTTGCATAAAAATAGTTTATGTAATTTTAAATTTATATGCATTTTAGTTGAAAGTTCTATAGTTTTTAATCTTAATTTTAGCAAAAAGATATCATGAAACCGAATCTCCGGTGAAAGTAGAAGCACGCCATTTTTTAAAACTTACTTGTAACATCAGCTAACAGAAGTTTGTACCCGAAATTTGGGGCCAATTGGATAACCAAATAAAATACGACTTTTTGAGAGACATTCAAATTAGTCCACTATAGAAATTTGATGCTTGTAATCAAAAAATCATTTTGCCTTAAAGAAAATCCTACAACTACTAATATTTTTCAAAGATTTTGGCCACTTCTTTTAGATATCCCTGGATTGAATACTATCAATAACTGAGCTAATTTCTTCTAGCTAGATTTGACTCAAAAACCACAGTAATTCTTTATTTTGATTTTGGTCAGACTAATAATTCCTCTCTGTCTTGGCTTTTCTATTGAACTGCAATTTCATACACTGCTGATACTGATTCTGTTTTTTTAAAATTCATCTTCCTAATAGATGTGTATGTACCATTCAAAGTCAATCTCACCCAAAAATGGGAGAACATGTTAACACGGAAGGTCCTCTCAAACTCATCCTCATCAATGTTCAGAAGGTACCGGCCGCTAGTGACCAACCCGGCATTGTTTACAACAATTGACGGTTCATCATTGGAGGCTTTGAGCAGGTTGGCACAGCGCAGCACAGACTTGCGATCACCAACATCACACACCTATAAAAGAAGTGCTTATTGGGCATCATTTATAGGGGAACTTGTTGTCACACCATTCATACAAGATATTTTGACAGCACTACTGAAATCATCTGATTTGATCGAAAAATTATGCTGATGTTTCCAATTGGATTCAAAAAAATTTAAGTTTAAAGACCGAAAAAATATTCACCCATTGTTTCTGTAAGCAGGTACATTGAGAATTTAACTGAAAAACAAGTGAGGCATCCAAGTTTATAATATAAATTGCTAATACCTCAGGGAGGGACCTGAGAGCAAATTTATTTTTAAATTACAAAACCAAATCAATCAAATAAATTTCTTCTAAATTCCAGTAACTTGTTATGTACAACTGGAAAATTTCAATAAAATTACAGTTCCAGACAACTTGGTATATAAACTATTTAACAATGATTTATCTATATAGCTACCAATATCATTTGCTATAAAGGGGCATTTGTTTCTGAGTATCTATATAATTTATAAAATATTCATTCAAACTACTAGAAAAAACAGTAGCATACCTGATAAACAATAGGTACATTTAATTGAGATATATCTTCAACAACTTGCTTCAGAGCACTTTCAGTTCTTCCCCAAATAATAATCTATAAATAGAAACATAGATATCAATTCCAAAAACAAAGTCAGAAATTCTGATTAGATGACAGAGTAAATTTGGTAATAATATTTTTAAAAATATAAGTTTGGCTGCATGGGTGTTTGTCCAACAAATCACATTTCAACAAGGACCTTCCTAGGATTTTGGTACAGTCATCCTATAAAAGTGAATTTCCGCTGGTTTGAGATGCATACATATGTTCTAGCAATAGTGCTTTGTTTAAATCATTTTATGAAATAGTCAGCTTTTTCAATAATATTAAAGAAAATGGGATTAGAATAAAATAAATTTAGGCATAAATGTTTTAGGTGAAATATGCTTAATTAAAATAGAATTAGGTGAAACATGATGACGTTAAGCACAATCTTAAGTTTGAGCAATCATTTCCATTTATAAATCTTGTGAAAAGTTGTAGAGGGTAACCTAAACGATAAATTCACCGAAATTGGAGGGCTATGTTATTATTCTATGCTTAAACATCAGAAATCGGCCTTGAAATAAAGCTAAATTATTGATTTGGCGGGTTAAAATAAAAAGAGTGTATTATCTGTGGAAAAAATATTAATTTGCTTTGAAAATGATTAAGTTATGTTGCTACATAATTATCTTCTGAGAACCCTATTCTTTGAATAATGGTACCTACATTTCAATTTTTTTTGGTACTTAGTGACATTTATAATTTTTATAAAGTGGCCCATTTTACAGATAATGCATTTTAATGTTACACTCTTCGTTTATAGATTCCTGACAATGACACTATTTTAAATATCTTAGATTTTGTCAATATACTTTAAGTTTAAAGATTAATCTAAAAATGAGAGTTCATAATTCCAAAATGGTAATTTTGCATCAATATATTTTGCTAGACAGTGAAAGTGCCAGATTATTATAGCAGTAAGCTATTATAAAACAATGTGGTAGATATTAAATAAAGTGAATCTTAATACATTAAGTAGAAAACATCATATTAAAATAATTTTCTAAAAATAGTCTACTATTGAAGGTTTTTCTATATACAGAAGTTTTCATCAATGTAATGATCAAAAACAGATAAAGAATTGAAAAATATTCGAACATACAAAATATTAATTGATTTTAGAGCTAAGGGGTTTGACTCATATAGACAAAGGAATCGTTATTATAATTAATATGAATTATTGACAGCTTGTCTATAGTCAAACTTGATTATATAACTAAGTCCTTGACCTAAGGATTTTGATCTCCCTAAATCTTAAAGAATATCCACCTCCTATTTAAACCAGATTACAGAAATCAATGAGTACCTGTCAGAGAAAATTGTAGATGTATTTGAAAATGGTCCTTATTCTCTATTGTTGAACCCAATTGAAAATGTATTGTCCAATATTAAATTAAAGGTGGAAAGTAATTTGCATGTACCTATAGTTTTAGGGTACAACATTTGTGAAGAATGTCTTCATTATTTAGAGATGTTTGTGAGAAATCCTTCAGATAATATTCTAAATAATGTGTTTCTGAGCATGTCAGCACTCAATAACATTTCATGCAAGTGTGATGATGTTGGAGAATGTAAATATTGGTATAAAAGCTTCTCAATTTCTATGATGGTAAAATTCATAAACTATTAGATAGTTTAATGTAATAGTCAATTAACCCTGACAAAAGGTTGGCTTAGCAGATCATCACAAAGATTCTAGAACAATTCCATAACTCTGCCAGTTTCACTCTTATTAAGGATCATTGGGTAAATCTAAGTTCATACTATTTATTAAAAGTAGCAAAGAAATAAGAGCTCCAGAGATTCCCATTTCAGAAAACTATTGATATCATACCAACAGAAAAATCAATAATAATTTTGCATAATAAGCCAAAAACAATTAATGCACATAGTCAATTGGCTAATGATCCCTAATATGGGTGAAAACAGTAGTATTCTGGAATTATGATAGATTCCTTGGGATAATCTGTCAAGCCAACCTTTTGACAGGGTAAAGTGACTTTAACATTATTAGATAACTTATTTTATACATTTAATATAAAAAAAAATCTGTGTTTTGTTGTGTTTTATTGTGAGCAATAGAAATTAAAATGAAACATTTTCTAAAATTAAAATGATGCTTTATGAAATAATATGGAAATCATGTATTCTGTATTACAGAGTAAAAATATAGAGCTTTGACTCAGCCTATTTCATGCATAAAAATTATTGATAAAATTCTATGACTATAAATAACTTAACATCTACAAACCTAATTGCAACCACAGATTAGTTTATTTAGATGCCATGAAAATGGTATAGTTAGGTGGCATAGTTAGAAAAAATGGCAATTTAGTTACAAGAATACTAAAAATAGCAAACTTTGTCAAAAAATTGTTGACTTGTATAGGCTTCAAAAATTGAACATACTAAATCTTTTCTCATTTTGGATCCAGTTCTTTAGGCCATAGATATGGCAAAAAAGTACATTATTTTAAAATAACTCAATATTCTAATTATATTGGAAAAAATGAAATCACAATTAATAACTTAACTATTCTAATTCATATTTTCAGTTAGATTGCTTGGGGTAAAGATATTTTTTGTTAAAAATTAACCTCTTTTATGCTTCAATTTATCTGTAATAGCTTGGAACTAAATGAAATTTAATTTACTATAACAATTTGATTTCTCAAAAATTTAATGGGATATTATTGACTTTTCTAGATAAATATAGATGGTATTCCAATTCTTTGTGTAGTTCACAAGGTAACATTTTGCTATAGTTAAAACTAAGCCATTTTCATGAAAATCCATTTATGTGATTTCAAATAATAGTTAAGTACTTGAAGTAATATTATTAAAATTGTTCAACACTCATCTCTTTCAAAAAATATAAATAAATGTTATTTATACTTTAATAAGAAAATTATGATGTTTGTTAATTTGCATTATTAATTAAAAGTTGATATTATTCAGATTGACCTCATAGTAAAAACAAAAAACATATAGGGTTAGAAGCTGACAATTTAAAATCATAGATTAAAATTTATCAAAAAGAGACATATTACTCTGTGGTTTATCAAAAGTATATCAAATTTTAATAAAAAAATGCAAATTAATAAACATAATAATTTTCTTATTAAAGTATATGTAACATTTCTTTATATTTTTAAAGGTGATAGGTGTCAAATAATTTTCATAATATTACTTCAAGTACTTGACTATAGGAAATTGCACATAAATGAATTTTCATCAAAAATGCCTATTTTTAAATATAGCAAATTGTACAAGGAACTAGACTAAGAACTGGAATACCATCTATATAAATATACCATTAAATTATTGAGAACACCAAATGGTATTTAAATAGTAAATTAAAATTTATTTAGTTTCAAGCTGTTACAGATAAATTGAAACATGAATAACAGTTATTTTTCAAAAAGATAATCTTTACCCCCAAGTATTTATGAGCATTAGAAGAGTTAAAATATTATTTATGATTCAACTTTATCAAATTTAATTAAATGTATTGAATTAATTTAACAAAAATGTACTTTCCCAATTTTCTGAGATTTCTGTTGAAGAAGCTGTTAAACATATGAAGACAAAGAAAGCAGAAGGAATGAATGAAATACCAGCAGAACTACTTAAATCCCTTAACTCAAAAATAATGAAAATTCTCACTGATATCTGCAATTCAATGAACGATCAAGGAAAGTAGCCAGAAGATTTCTACAAAACAATTATGGTACAATTATAGAAGAAACCAAATGCAGCAAACTGTGCAGACTACAGAACAATTGGCTGATATCACATGCATCAAATAATCATGCATAGAATACTAACTAGAAGATTGGAAGCAAAAGCAAATACATACATTGGACAACATGAATTTGGATTTAGACATGAATGTGGCACTAGAGAAGCAATAGCAATGAGAACAATCATCAAAAGAAGCCTTGCATATGATAATAGACTATACATATGCGTCATCGACTTTGAGGGTAAATTGGAAAAAACAAATGGTAATACTGAAACAATTAGGAATTGACTGGAATGGCAGATGCCTCATTCAAAATCTCTACCTAAATCAGAAAGCAACAGTAAGAATAGACAATGAAGAAACAAAACCAGCAACAATTGGACAAAGATGCCTACTATCACTGCTGTTATTCTTGATATACACAGAACATATGGTGATAGAAGCAATTGACCACATAAAAAATGGAATAACCATAGGAGGAGAAATAACTAAAGTGTGATTTGTAGATGATCAAGCAATGATCTCAAACTCAGAAGGACTACAAAACCCTGTAGACAGCTTAAATAGAAAAGCAAAGGATTTCAACATGAAGATATACATAAAAAAGACAAAGGTAATGTGAGTTTCAAGAAATGGGCAGGATCAAATGAACATTACACTTAGCAATCAACAAGTTGATCTAAAAATATATTGATGTCTTTTGTGCATTAAACAAGGTAGTTAGCAGTTATTTTGGTCAAATTTGACATATTGATTTATTGTAATGATATAAGTAAATTCAAATACTCATCTGGAAAACAAAATATAAACATCACACTGAAATATTTATTGCACCATATTCTACAGATTTCTTTGTATGAACAAACAAATCCTTGGAATGTTATTTAGAACAAGTTCTTGAAAGTGCACATTCTGATTTTACCAGAACGTGGATGCAATACAAACTACCTTGAAATCAATGAGAATTATGCAAATATTTTACTTCATGCCATTCAAAACTATACCTACTGAGTTTTATGTATACATTAGGTTTATTATTGTTCATAAAATATTGTATGATTTAATAATTCTTTGTGTTGATTCTCTCTTTCAAGTCTAGTGTTATTATAATATAATGCAAAATTATCTGTTATAATTATTTTTTTATTATTGATTCTACTTATCCCATTATCAGAGAAATAGTACAATAATGATAAAATTAATTAAAATTGAAATATAAGAAGTTGAAATTGTTTTTAGTCAAATTACAAAATAAAATGTTGAATGAAATGGTAAAAAAATCAATAAATTGACATATCATTGACATTTTTAAATTTTCAGTTTTATAGTTCAGAGTGACCTATTACACAACCTGTAACTAAGGAACTCTTTGTTGGATTTTTCAATCAAAAGTGCATACAGATCTCCAGTCATAGGTACCCATAGTCAGAAAAGTCTTTTCTATAACATAAATGTAGGAATACATTTTCAGTATAGGACAAATGCATAACTCACACACATGTAGAACCAATCACAGGATCAGTTCATTGATTGTAATGGTTTAGTTATCTGAATACAAATGCTACTGTGTTCATTTTACTGATATATTATTTTTTATGAAAACTATTAAAAGTATGCTTTATTTACACTATAGTCTGAAATGTTTGACATCTGAAACTTACATATCTTTTCTTTTTATATCACTAGAAGAAAGTGTTTTAGTAAAGTAGAGGAAAATGTATTAGAAATGATAAAACTGATTTATTTAAATCTTGGTATGTTTACTTCTATGGATAAACCCATAATTAAAAAAAAACTATTTTAGGTGCAGCTGTTTATTTCC
Source organism: Parotoplana pacifica (assembly GCA_034780595.1). Taxonomy (NCBI): domain Eukaryota; kingdom Metazoa; phylum Platyhelminthes; order Proseriata; family Otoplanidae; genus Parotoplana; species Parotoplana pacifica. The sequence goes on from JAUYWI010107017.1 coordinate 8,445, forward strand.
AGTAACTGTCATTTTAGCAACAGGTGTCCACATTATCATGTTAGTGATTTCACCATGCAGAAATTATAATAAACTCAAAACTATTGGGGAAAAAATTATCAGCTTATTGCATAATGTCTTTCAGGGATGTGATTGCAAAATGAAATAAAATACTGAAATTTACAGGGCACATCTGAAAATGTCTGTGGCTATGTTATTATTGGTAACTATAATTTATATTTATTATAAAATTTGATGACACTTTTGTCTTTTTATATAATTAAATGGAATTTTGGAGGTGTATTTTTACTTGCCAATGTGAGTTTTACCTCAAAACACAAATCTGTGAATGTGTTGTTATTTTGAGATAAAAAATTAATTCATTTCTAAATGTTGGGCTTGTTAGCTAAACTAGAGAAATTGAAATAGTCTGAGATCCATTTACAGTAAAAAGTGCCATCTATTTTGCAAAGCAGTGTGTACATATGTGTTAAGTTAGAATCAAAGGTAAGTTTATTTTCAATTTTGTTAACCAAAACAACACATTTCAATATCATCATAATTTAGATACTATTAAATCTTTGATTTTAAAATTATTAAAATAATCAATATCTAATTTTAAGAGGTATTTAAACTGACCAAAATAGAGTATTAAGGAACTAGGTATGTACAGAGTGGATTTATCAGACATGTGCACCTCAATGTTATGAGTAAACCTCTTTGGTTCATAGTCTACTAACTTATTGTTATTTCAGTTGGAACATGTCTAAACATACTGAACCCAGAGTATTTTTAATTTATAATTAGAAGTGTCTAAAAATATATGACAATGATTATGTATGCAGCAACCTGTGTGCTGAATATTGATTAACCATCCTGATATTTAGTATGTACCTGCCTTGTAAAAAATTCACCAGAAAGTATTTATTTTTGTTGAAATCACTATAATTGAAACTTTTACCTTTTTTAACCATCATAATCACATACTTTTGGTAACTGCTGAGCTACAACTATGATTGATCAGTATGAATTACTATTTTTTAAAGATGTACATAGTACTTTCATGCTAGAACTTTAAAAAAATTGAATGGCTATGTACATCATATAGGTATGTTCATTGCTATGAAAATTTTTCTAATCACAAAATTACTTATTCTATTATTGCTAATAGAAATCATAATGAAAAGTTTTTAATAAAGTTTTGGTGTCCAAAGCATCTTCTCCTCACAGGGCAGGGCAGGGTTTTATCCATTCTTCAGCAGACTCCACAGGATTTAGATTGTTGAGGCTCTGGAAAAATTCTTGTGGTAGGGGTAGGTATACAGTTCTTTGGGTATTTTCCAAGCATAGTATAAAGCTGGCTTAAATAGGGATAGTAGTGCTGGTTTTGGTTGATCATAACTGATACATCTGCCTTTTCATTGAAGGCAATACCATAAAGAGTAAGAACTCAGGCAGTAATGTTTTTTGTTGATCACAAGGCCTTGTTTAAGTTTGGCTATGATGATGGATTGGCTATCACTGAAAATTATGGCCATCTTCCAGTCTTGGGAGTTAATCATTAGATTTAAGGCCTGAAACCATGGGAAATTTGGACTGTAGAGACTGACAGCTTGGTGATAACATTGCCAGCTCTACCATTTCTGTTTCCTTATCTAATAGAGCTATCAGTTCATACTTCTATAATAGCTTGTTTTTTTAAAATTTCTAATGATTTTAAAACTTTGGTTCTTTATGGTCCACAGCCTTGTGGGAAATTTCATCTAGCTCTTCATTAGACACATTATGGTCTATTTAATTCTATGGGGAGTTCTCTTCTTTTTTAGTATTGGTGCTCAGCTGTATTATATTTTTGATTTTCTTGTCCAGTGTTCTCCTTCATCATGTAGCTTTCAGCATTTGATTGGAAATGTTAACAAGAATTTTCTTGAATGGGTTATTAGGTTGTCTGAAGGCTGGATGCTGCATTACCTATAATAATTCTGGTCTAACAGTTAGGTATTATCATCTTGAAGCTTCTCTATGTTACAAGGAAATTTCTTGTAATCAATAGCTCAATTCTAACATACTGGATTTTTTTACTCCATTAATGGGCTTGTGTATACCTAGCTGATGAAACAATAACTAGATCACAATAGCTATCCTGTGCTCCCACTACTTGTCTCCAAAAGTAGTATAAGATACTTGGTACTCAAATTGACATATTGCATTTGAGTTTAAATAGCTAAATTATCTGTTCGAAGCTAATAAAGACTATTTCAGCTGATTTGTTTTGGTTGTTTCCATTTATGTTTAAATTCATCTTTTATGCAATTTTTCCATACTTCTGGATAAAAATAGTCCATGACATCATCTAAGGGACTCTAGACAACCTTGAAAAATTGTTTTTTTGGTGGTTTTCTATAGATTTTTAATACATTTATAGGTCATATAACCCTTTATTACTGATTTATATGTAAATAAGATAATAAAATAATGTTATACTGATATCATATGACCTCAGAAAATATTTATATCTACCTGTGATATATTTTATGTCTGTAAAATACTTTTCTAAAATAAATTAACTTTTTATATAAAAATATATACACTGGGTCTCAAAATGAATGGAAATAATTTATTTTAATTTAAAAAAAATCATAAATTTCCAAAGGTGTTTATCATTTAGTAGATACTGTTTTTGTGTTCTCTGAAGGTGGGGGGTCACTAATAACTGGTATT
>JAUYWI010107028.1:0-11143 GCA_034780595.1 Parotoplana pacifica
GTATTTATGGTTTAAAGAAATAATTTGTATATAAACTTGATATATGAACATTTTTAACATTCCAAGCATTTTAATTTATCACTTCATATATTGGCAATCAGAAACCTTATATTAAAGTTATTTCACACGTCAACAAATTTATCTTTGGTGGAATAATCTCATTGAAAAATGGTTTTACATGGCGATCATTACGCCATACTTGAAATCAAAATGTTAACCAGGCCTATTCGCAAAACTTGCATAACTTTTGGGTACTTGCAACTCAAATATTTGTCTTTGTAATTTAAAAAAATAATTTTAGAGAGATTCTTTCAGGTCCTTTCAAACTAATTACGAACGCATAGCAAAATATTTTTTAATTATGAGTTATTTTTATTAGAATGCTTAAATATATTTTAGTTATCAGAAAATCGGAATTGGGACTTCCATTTTATTGTCTCTTGGTTTACATCTATTGAAAATGTTATGTTTAGTAGCAGCATAATTGTCGTTTTATTTTTGTACAAAATGGTTCTTATTTGCTAATATCAACTAAATCTGTTCAAGCTATCTTTGATTGCACTACTTACTTGGACAAGGCATATTGGTACAGGGAATTGTATCATGTGGAGATTCTGGACAGCTGATTCCATTATATTGAGGTGGTGGATGTGTGCATGTTCTTGTACGTTCCTTGGTTCCATTAGAACAGGTGACTGAACATGGACCCTCGCTCCACTCCGTCCAATTACCGTTGACTGAAAATGAAATAATGAACCTACTAAAATTAAAAAATCTAGATCTTTGTCTCTCAAAACATATCTCATGAAAATACTTCTCATATAATATCTATCATTAAATATGAATTGGTGACCAATTGTAAAACAAATTTGCAAAACAGAAATTTAACATTTTACAATCGATATGGATAGAATTTTGTCAATTATATAGAGACAAAATTAATATGAACATTGTTTATGAAGGTTTTGAACATGCAATGCATTGCTGTATTTTGCTTCATATATCGGTAGCCAAAAACTTATCATGAAATTCAATTCACATGTCTACAAATGTGGCACTATTACGATAATGTCCAATTAGACCTCAGCTTATATATTCACTATTCATCAACATTCAAATTGGAAATTGAAATGTGATTTGTTTTTGCAATGTAACATTATTTTCAATTAATATAATTAATAAAACAACATATTTTCTTAGTTGAATCCTTTGGACAATTTTATATGTTGTGGCAAAATAATCGCCGCTCGTCAGAAATGGGTAACATTATTCGAAAATTTGTTCCCTTATTTTCAGCGTTGGAATAATTTTTGTAGCTAGTGTCATATAGAAATCTGTTCACGATAACTTTGACCTACTTGGACAGGGCTTATTGGTACAGGGAATTGTATCATTAGGAGATTCTGGACAGCTGGTTCCATTATATTGTGGTGGTGGATTAGTGCAAGTTCTATTACGTTCCATGGTTCCACTAGAACAGGTGACCGAACATGGACCCTCGATCCACTCAGCCCAGTTACCGTTGACTGAAAATAAAAATAAAATTAATGAACTGACCCAAAGGAAAAGAAACCTCTAACCTACGTCTCTCAATAGATATCTGATGTATATAGTGCTGATAATATTAAGTATGAATTGATGAACAATGTAGAAAGGTAGAATTTCTGAAACGAAACTGTTCGCTAGAAAACGGCTTTCCTCCAATTCTGTAGTAATATTTAGAAGTCTAAACAGTTTATAACATTGATGAAATGTTTCTATAAATCTTCTTAGTATACACTTTACATTTTATTGCGGACATTAGTGATACAATTTTATAGCCGATTGTTATTGCACGGAATTGGTTGAATCCATAGATATTGAATTAACAATACATACTATTTCCATTTTTGAGTCAAAACTCTCTACACTGCCATTTTAGGATAAATGAACACAACTCGAAAAAGAAAAAGGAAATATCTACAAAGCATGTTTAAAGATGATATTATATTATAAAAGTGGGTATTAACTCCATTTAACGTGATGCATTAAGTATTAAACTAACTTTATAAATGTAAAAGCGACATTTTTGTTGCAAAGTCCTATATTGTTTGCACGTGGTTTTTTGCAGTTGTGACATTATTCTCTATAAAGCCATTTCTAATCCAAAATAACCCAAAACATTTTTTGATCATAAAGATTTTTTTAAAATTTTCAAAACAAAAACACATATTGAGGATAATTTTAAATTTTGCGTTTACGTTCTTCAACATTATATGGCAGTATGTCTTTGTATTGAATCAGACTACTCACTTGAAAGACACAAACCTAACTTTTATAAACCAACTCATTGGATTTATAGTTTACAGAAATAATTTGTAGATAAACTTGATATAAGAAGATTTTGAACATTCCAAGCATTTTAATTTATCACTTCATATATTGGCAATAAGAAACCTTATATTAAAGTTATTTCACACGTCAACAAATTTATCTTTGGTGGAATAATCTCATTGAAAAATTGTTTTACCTGGCGATCATTACGCCATACTTGAAATCAAAATGTTAACAAGGCTTATTGGCAAAACTTCTGGATAACTTTTTTGTTTAAGAGTAATAATAAAAAAACTGGTATACTTTGATAAACATATACTACTTATTCATACTACTCGCAAATGATAGCCCAGGACTGCTGTTTCGGCTTGTTGGGCCACATCAGCTAGGCATAATCATTGCCTGACTAATATAAAATGTTCGCATATTTCATATCAAAGCATAGAAGTGAAGAAAGTTTGCCAAATTTGCATAAGAAGAGAAAAAGAAGAAGATATTGACAAAAAAGTACTTGAAAGCCTGTTTTTTTATTAAAAGGCACTCACACTGTCAAAAGAGGTCCTGGCCAATTAATGTGTTTAAGAGTAATAAAAAACCAGGTATACTTTGATAAAAATATATTAGTTATCTATATTACTCACAAATGATAGCCTGAACCTGATTTGACAGCGTGGGTGCCTTTTAATAAAAAAACAGGCTTCAGAGTACTTTTTTGTCAATATCTTCTTCTTTTTCTCTTCTTATGCAAAATTGGCAATTTTTCTTCACTTCTATGCTTTTCAATGAAATATACGAACATTTTATATTACTTAGGTAATTATTATGCCTGGCTGATGAGGCCCAACAAGGGCGAAACAGCTGTCCTGGGCTATCATTTGCGAGTAATAAAGATAAGTAGTATATTTTTATCAAAGTATGCCTGTTTTTTTATTATTGCTCTTAAACACATAACTTTTGGGTACTTGCAACTCAAATATTTGTCTTTGTCATTTAAAAAAATAATTTCAGAGAGATTCTTTTAGGTCCTTTCAAACGAACGCATAGCATTAATATTTTGATTATGACTTTTTTTATTGGAATGCTATTTTAGGATAAAAGAACACAACTGTGGTTAGCAGAAAATAGAAATTGGGAATTCCATTTTATTGTCTCTTGGTTTACATCTATTGAGAATGTTATGTATAGCAGCAGCATAATTGTCGTTTTAATTTATCAACAAATGGTTCATATTTGCTTCAGTGAAGAACCAATGCGTGTAGTTAATTTCAATAAAATCTGTTTAAGCTATCTTTGATTGCACTACCTACTTGGACAAGGCTTATTGGTACAGGGAATGGTATCATGTGGAGATTCTGGACAGATGTTTCCATTATGTTGAGGTGGTGGATTTGTGCATGTTCTTGTACGTTCCTTGATTCCATTAGAACATGACACTGAACATGGACCCTCGCTCCACTCAGTCCAATTACCATTGACTGAAAATGAAAATAAAATTTAATGAACTGACCAAAATTAAATAATCTAGATTTTCATTTCTCAATTCATATCTCATGCAAATATTTCTCAGATAAAATGTATCATTTAATATGAATTGTGGCCTAGTGTAAAACAAATTTGCAAAACAGAAACTTAACTTTTCAATCGATATGGTTATAATGTTGTTGTACAACAGTTATATATAGATAAACTTAATTTGAACATTGTTTATAAAGTTTTGAATATCTCAAGCATTGTTGTATTTTACTTTAATCGGTAGTCAAAATCTTTTTATCAAATTAAATTCACACCGCTACAAATATGACACAATTACAGGAAATTGAAATTGGATTAGCTTTTCTATTTATGTTTCATTATTTTCAATTGATAAAATTTATAAAACAACATATTTTCTTGGTTGAATCCTTTGGACAATTTTATATGTTGGGTGCAAATTAATCGCCGCTGGTCAGAAATGGGTAACATTTTGGATAATTTGTTTGCTTTTATTTCAGCGTTGGAATAATTTTTGTAGCTAGCGTCATATAGAAATCTGTTCACGATAACTTTGACCTACTTGGACAAGGCTTATTGGTACAGGGAATTGTATCATTAGGAGATTCTGGACAGCTGGTTCCATGATATTGTGGTGGTGGATTAGTACAAGTTCTATTACGTTCCTTAGTTCCACTAGAACAGGTGACCGAACATGGACCATCGATCCACTCAGCCCAGTTACCGTTTACTGAAAATAAAAATAAAAATAATGAACTGACCAGAAGGAAAAGAAACCTCGAACTTCGTCTCTCAATACATATCTCATGTATAGTGCTCATAATATGTAATATTAAGTATGAATTGATGCCCAATGTAGAAAAGTAAAACTTCTGAAACGAAACTGTTCGCTGGAAAACGGCATTCCTCGAATTCTCTCCTAATATTTAGAAGTCTAAATAGTTTATAACATTGATGAAATGTTTCTATAAATCTTCATTAGTATACACTTTACATTTTATTGCGGACATTAGTGATACAATTTTATCGCGGAATTTTATTGCACGGAATTGGTTGAATCATTAGATTGTGAATTACCTATAGATACTATTTCCATTTTTGAGTCAAAACTCTCTAAACTGCCATTTTAGGATAAAAGAACACAACTGGAAAAAGAATTAGGAAATATCTAGAAACCATGTTTAAAGGTGACATTATATTATTAAAGTACATAGGTACTACTTTGGACACCAATCTATTGATTAACTCCATTTTACATATTGTATTAAGTACTAAACTAACTTTATAAATGCAAAAAGACATTTTTGTTACAATGCCGTATATTGTTTGCGCCTTCTTTTCCAGTTCTGACATTACTCTCTATAGACCAGTTTGTTATCCAAATCAACAAAATCAGTTTTTTGATCAATATGATAGTTTTTAATATTTTTGAAAAAAATGGCTGTGTCATTTACCTCCAAAAACATATTATGAGGATAATTTTCAATTTTCCGTTTACGTTCTTTCAACATAATATGGCAGTACGTCTTTGTATTGAATCAGACTACTTACTTGAAAGACAAACTTAACTTTAATAAACCAAATCGTTGGATGTATGGTTTACAGAAAGTATTTGTAGATAAACGTGATATACGAAGACTTTGAACATTCCAAGCATTTTAATTTTTGACTTCATATATTGGCAATTAGAAACCTTTTATTAAAGTTACTTCACACGTCTACAAATTCATTTTTGGTGGAATGATCTCATTGAAAAACGGATTTTGCCTGGCAATATTACGCAATATCAGAAATCAAAATGTTAACCAGGCCTTTTTGCAAAACTTCTGGATAACTTTTGGATAATTGCAACTCAAATACTTGTCTTTGTCATTTTAAAAATAATTTCAGAGAGATTTGTTCAGGTCCTTTCAAACTAAGTACAAACGCATAGCAATAATATTTTGATTATGAATTTTTATTTTGGAAAGCTATTTTAGGATGAAAGAACGCAACTGTTGTTAACAGAAAATCTAAATTGGGAATTCCATTTTATTGTCTCTTGGTAAACATCTATTGAGAATGTTATGTATAGTAGCAGCATAATTGTCGTTTTAATTTACCAAAAAATGGTTCATATTTGCTTCAGTGAAGGACCAATGCGTGTAGTTAATTTCAACAAAATCTCATCAGGCTATTTTTGATTGCACTACCTACTTGGACAAGGCTTATTGGTACAGGGAATGGTATCATGTGGAGATTCTGGACAGCTGATTCCATTATATTGTGGTGCTGGATTTGTGCATGTTCTTGTACGTTCCTTGGTTCCATTAGAACAGGTGACTGAACACGGACCCTCGCTCCACTCAGTCCAATTACCATTGACTGAAAATGAAAATAAAATTTAATGAACTGACCAAAATTAAATAATCTAGATTTTCATTTCTCAATTCATATCTCATGCAAATATTTCTCAGATAAAATGTATCATTTAATATGAATTGTGGCCTAGTGTAAAACAAATTTGCAAAACAGAAACTTAACTTTTCAATCGATATGGTTATAATGTTGTTGTACAACAGTTATATATAGATAAACTTAATTTGAACATTGTTTATAAAGTTTTGAATATCTCAAGCATTGTTGAATTTTAATTTATATATCGGTAGTGAAAATCTTTTTATCAAATTAAATTCACACCGCTACAAATATGACACTATTACGGTAATGCCAAATTAGACCTCATCTTACACATTCAAACTGGAAATTGAAATTTGATTCGTTTTTTCTATGTGTCATTATTTGCAATTAATAAAATTTATAAAACAACATATTTTCTTAGTTTAATCCTATTAACAATTTTATATGTTGTGATAAATTAATGGCCGCTCGTCAGAAATGGTAACATTTTTCCAAAAGTTTTTTTCTTTTTCTTTCAGCATCATATAAAAATCTGTTCACGATTACTTTGACTGTACCACCCAGTAGCGTCTATGGATAAGGGGTTGGTATGAGGGCTTAGGAACCATATGTAGTATCCCGGCGTAGAATCGATTCCCGGATCGACCTAATTCATTTGTCTATAGGGGTAGTGTAGGTCTCAGTAGCCTACGATGGTCACGATGGTCAAGGGATTAGTATAAGAGCTTAGGAACTTACCGCCTTTGTTAGCTGGAAAAGGGAACATTAATTATATGCGGAGGATCATTACCACCAACGGTTATAATGAACACTTTATTTGGCGTACAAGTGATATATAATTACTTAGCGGAAATAACCTGTTGAAGGCTTATAGAGATTCAATCTATATAATGGCTTCATACAGCTTTGGCAGAAAGCAAAGAGGACAATATTGTCAATATAAGTCCGTAGATAATTGTCAATGACATCTAATACAGAAACACTGCGAACTTGGGTTACGATGGCCGTTCAACTAATCGTGCAGGGCGTGCTAAGAATGACTACCATGTTTTGCCTAGAAGGCATTTCATTTGAGATATGTCTTTAATAATTATTTTTTAGGATTCAATAAGCAGTTAATAGATTTTTTGGGTGCAAGTATAGATATTCTTACCTTATCAGAGAAATAATATAACGTATTTTGTACTTTTTTGTTATATTCACTATTTAGTAAACCAGATTTGACTTTTTAGTTTATTGGAGTTTAAATTTTGGAGTTTGCTAACAGTTTTAAAATTTGAAACATTCGAAAGATAATCAAATTAAAATGATTTTATAACGTGATGAGTTTCTACAGTTTCATTTGAAATAGACTTATTTAATAGTAAATTATTAAATTATTAACTGCGCCTCCTCCTAAAATATGAAGTATAAAAAGAATAAGTATAATTCATTTAAATGTTACGACACATCTTAGAAACATATAGAACAAAATTCTTGATTGGTGTCTTTACAAATGTCATCTTCTCTTTCCATTTTCAGACACTTTGTTAGGAGTTCTATGATCTTTGTAAATGCTAGATTGCCATTGCATATTTCTACCTGTCATCTATCATCTGATGTATTTATTGCTTCCTAATATTTGAATTTCTAAGAGTGTTCTACTTTTCAGCCAATCAGGGCAATGTTGACTTGGTTGTTTCCCATTGTAGATATTCTCATTACGATTGCTTTCTTAGGATGACACAATTTTTTAGTTTTATCGTTGAGTAAATTTATGAGCAATTGTAGATGATTTTCAGTTTCTGCTATTGTCCCTTCATTATTTTATATCTGCATTGATTTTCCTTTCTGTTTCTTCTTCAAATTACTCTTGAAGATTATTAAATTGTAATCACTGGATGCACACTACGGGGTTTATTTTAGGCATTTCAGCATCTTTGATGGACTACGATGCTGTCAATCTCAAATCGTCCATATGTATCCACTGCTCTTTGATGTGACTCGTCTTCTCTTACATTTTTTGCTTTAGCATTTTTGAAATATATATTTTAAAAGAATGAAATTCGTTAATAGGGATATGCATTCGAATTTGAATTATTTAAATTACTTTAAAATGAATAAGCTAAAAAATTTTCAAATTCAAATTTCTCTTTAAGATTATTAAATTATGATCACTGGATGACTACTACAGGGTTTATGTTAGCCTTTTCTGGATCTTTCCTGTTATGTATCTGTTAATATGGCAAGGCCATTTCCATGGATATTATATTTTCAACTGCTCGCTATTAAGTGCCAATTCTTTATGGTCTGAATCTGACAGTTTTGCAGGATCCGCTAATACGGCTTCCATGGTTTGCATAGAAGGCTTCATTATAAGTATGTCTTTAAAATTGTTTTTGAGAATTTAATAAGCTGTCAATATAGTAAAAACATTTTCTATAGTTTTTTTTGGGCGGAAGTATAGATATTCTTAACTAATCAGAGAAATAATATAAAATATTTTGTACTGTTTAGAAACTGATATTTGGCTGTTTAGTACATTAGAGTTTAAAATCTGGAGTTTGCAGTTTTAAATTTTGAGACATCCGAAAGATAATCACATGAAATAGACTTACCACCAGAGCCTCCTCCTAAAATATGAAGTATAATAAAATAAAGAGTAAGTATGATTAATTTAAATGTTAGAAACATATATAACTAAGCACGTGATTGGTGTTTTTTCAATTTTCTTAATTGTTTCTATTGCAGACATTTTGTTCGAAGTTGTGTTAGTTTTGTAAATACTGAATTGACATTTGGAAATTGTACTTGACCTACGTGTGATCTAATTATTTTACTTAAATATTTGATTTTCTTATCGTGTTGTACTTTTCAGCGATTCAGGGCAATGTTGACTGGGTTGTTTCCCATTGTAGATATTCTCATTACCTTTGTTTTTTTACATTGACTCATGTTTTTAGTTTTATCACTGAGTTATTTCATAAGTTATTTTAGTCCTTTCAACTGTCTGTATGGTCCCTTCATCCTCCTCAAATCGCACTTTTTGTACTAATTTGTTTAATTTGGCTGGTTGAGTTTCTGGAATTGTTTCGGTAAAGATTGATAAGAGGCAATTTTCAAGTTGCAAATAATTAAAATAGAAAACAATATTGCTCTACATAGAATATTAATATATATATAAAAAAAATTAACAATAATCTAAAGGGCGTTAATATTTATTAATTTTGCATTGTTCCTATAGAATCACTGGTTCCACAACCAGATCTAAACTGAAATTGATATGTTATCCAATTCTTTGATTTTATTATATCCTTGCATAAGATTGTTGGGCGTTTGAAGTCGTTAATTTATTATTTGTCTTGTGTAATTGTTGTTATCCGTCTAGATTTAAAAATGTGTCCCTCATCTAAGAATGTTCTTTCTTTCAATGTCTTGTCCATGTCGATGTCCTGAATACACCAGGAATTATTGCGTGCTTATTAGTTCCATTTGAATTCACTAAAAGCTTTTGTAGGTTTTCCAATTATTATTATTGATGGTTTTCCATGGTTAATTGAGAGCAAATTTGCTATTTCTAATATTTGTTGCTTATTTGATTCCATTTGTCTGACAGAGCATTATTTATTCTTGTCAGCTGTTTGTGCTTTTGGGTTTTAAATCCACTACTCTGTCATTTGACTCGCCGTCTTTTACTTGTTAAATAAGGAAATTAATTTTAGCTTTAGCATTTTCGAAATGTATATTTTAAAGTAGCAAACACTTATACAATGAAATCTTCTAAAGAGATATCCATTCGAATTTAAATTATTCAAACAACAAATAATTACCAATTACTGGAACAATATGTGTAAAGCATAAAAATTACGTTAAAATAAATAAGTTAATAAATTTTCAATATAATTTTCTGCCTAGATGCCCTTACCATATCACACGAAATTAATAAAATCCAATACTTTGGAAATAGTCAGTTAGATCAAGACGGTCACAGCATTGCCTAGTAAGCTTTGTAGTTTGTTTTAAAATGTGCTATTTTTCCGTTCGTCTTGTTTACAATTAAAAACAATTCCTATCTTAAAATCTATACAATCTCATCACAGGTCGATGGAAAAAAAGGATGGCAAATTTTTAAAAATGGTCAATAGTTTAGTAAATACTATTTATCCATCTTGTTTTCTGTTAATGTGGCAACGCCATTTCTAAGGATATTATCTTTTCAACTGTTCGCTATTAGGTGCCAATTCTTTAAGTTCTGAATATGACAATTTTGGAGGATCCACTAATACGGCTTCCATGGTTTGCCTAGAAGGTTTTCATTAGAAGTATGTCTTAATTAATTGTATATATGGATTTAATAAGCTCTTAATATAGTAAAAATCTTTCCTATAGTTTTTTGGGCAGAAGTATAGATATTCTTAACTAATCAGAGAACTAATATAACACATTGTGTACTTGTGTTATATTCACTATTTTGTAAATGAGATTTGACTGTTTAGTTTATTGGAGTTTAAATTCTGCAGTTTGCTAACAGTTTTAATTTTGAAACAGACACAAATTAATCGCATTATAATTATTTTATAACGTGAGGAGTTTCTACAGTTTCATTTGAAATAGACTTATTTAATAGTGAATTATTACCTACGCCTCCTCCTAAAATATAAAGTAAAACAAAGAATAATTCTATTTCATTTAAATGTTACGGCACGTCTTAGAAACATATAGAACTAAACTCTAGATTGGTGTCTTTATAGGGTGTCCCATAAAAAACGAAAATACAAAATTTATTGTTATATTATAGACATTGTTAACAGTTATTTATCGATATAAAAATGATTATGACAATAAAAAATGTACAAAAAAGTCAAACATAGACACCATCATTGTCAATGATACATTGCAGGTGATCTTTCAGATTTCGAAAAGCATTTTGCATCATTTGTTGTGTAAAAGTTGGCAATTG
>JAUYWI010107039.1:0-11143 GCA_034780595.1 Parotoplana pacifica
TTTCTCTAACCGGGAATTTAACAAATAGTTCTGGAAAAACCGGGAATTTCATCACAAAAATTCCGCGGACACCCTGTCTAATTTATCAGTTACGATTTCGTCATTCTAATTTATCAAATTTCTGCAACAAAGTCTCTCATATTATTGATCTCACCTCTACTACTGAGATGAATTATATCAATTTAAAAAGTGATATCTTTTATAAATTATTTAAACCTCCAAAAGCTTTCCAAAATATCAAGTAAAACTTACTAACAAGGATAAGCCTTGGATCAATCCTTTAACTAAGCTCCTTATTCAGAAACCTTTGGATGTTTATCGTCAAGGCCAATTTGATCTTTACAACCATCTTAAAATTAAGACTAAAATTGAAATACTTAAAACTAAGCAAATATGGACCAACAAATTCATTAATAATAAAAATAAAAGAGTTATTTGGAATGTAGTTAATTTTATCCGAAAACCTCTAATCACCTCCTCAGTCAATATTAATCAAACCGCTCAGGGCATCAATCTACAACTAACCAAACATTTCAGCCCTATTCTGGTAATTGCCAATCTTGCGGATATTGAAGGCTCAAATGACTGGTTTCCTGAAATTGAACTTATACAAGTTGAGATTTTTTTTCTAATTTAAAAATCAAAACTACAGGTAGTGACTGTATACCATTTAGACTCTTGGAAGTCTTTGCCAACCTTATTAGTAACTCTCTCATTTTCAACTGCTCAATTGTTCTTTATGATATTCCACGTATTTGGAAAACTGCAAAAATTATCTTATACCCTAAATAAAAACCCATTTCTAATATTCTTGAACATATTATTCTAAATCGCTTTTAAAATAATCTGTCTAATAATCAGTAGCAATCAATTTGGTTTTCCTAAAATTAGTAGTACCACATGAGCTTTAGTTGATCAGAATCCTTATTCTCTTAAAAATCACAACATTAAACTTGTTTCTCTCCTAAAAGTTATAATGCTTCTAAGCTTTTGATACAGTTACTCACATTTTGCTTATTCAAATTGTAATAAATTCTAATATTCCAAAAGGCTTTACCAAATGGTACTAAAATAAAGCGTTACTGACCAGGTTAAGAAAGATAGTTGTTTTCTAAAATTCTTATTGATTTTTTTCAGGAATGATCCATTATTTTATAGAATCATAATAATAACTGTAAATTTAGTTTAATTTTATATATCTTGTCTTATAGATTATAAGCTTAAGTGGAAACATGTGCTCCGATAAAAAATCTTCTGCAGTGAATTGGATCTTAGGTCGAGGCAAGTCTGTTGTGGTAGAATGTCGTCTGCCCAATGAGGTGCTCAGAAAAGTGCTACGGACCTCTGCTGAGAAAATGGCGCGTGTTTGCTGGGCCAAGAACTATACAGGCTCTGCGATGGCTGGTGCTGCCAGTGGTGGTTACAATGCTCATGCCGCTAATTTGGTAGCTGCTGTATTTGCTGCCACAGGCCAGGACCTAGCCCAGGTAATTCTTTCTCGTTATTAATGTTTCGGTAGAGGGGAACGCCAACTTCTAAGTATGTGTCTTTTGTATAGCTCACAGAGGAAATCATACTTTTTATTGACCGTGAAAGGCCCAGAGCTGTGATGTACTCGTATTACATTTTAATGTCTTTAAACATTTTACCTTTTCAATAGCCCGGAATTGGGGTGTTTTTATTTGGTTGAAAAAAATAACTTTGGAAGCTCATAGCTTGAAATAAGGGGTTTAAGTAGTAGTACAATATAATGTAAAACTGAATCTTAATCTAGAAACCCTTTATTGGGAGACAGTACAATAAATACACGTTTTCAGGTAATTCTTTTTTATTCTTTATCTTCTTCAGAACGATAATCTTGATTAGCAAACTACAGACCTGGTTGCTATAAGATATACCTTAATGTGTTTGTTTGTATTTCTAGATGACACTTTTGAACATTTAAACATAATATATTTTATGTACGGTTACTAGGGACTTCAAAATTGCATAGCAACAAGCTATTTTTAACATAATATGTTAAAAATAGCTTGTTGCTATGCAATTTTTAAGTCCCTAGTAACCGTAACAAATTATTGCTCATCGCCCCAAAGTTAGTCAATGTACCAAATTTCGTTAAAATTATATTTTTTAAATGTTGCCAAAAAGTCATACATATTATGGTATGACTTTTTGGCAACATTAAAAAAAATTCGACAACGCCAATAAGAGCATTAAGATAGATGGCGACTTAATACAAGCAGTACGATTTGCAGATGACTAAGGGACAAAGCAGATAATGAACAGGGACTACAACAATTTAACGATAAAGCTAAAAAAATAATATGAGGATCAACGTAAAGAAGACAAAGATAATGAGAATATCAGGAATGGGAAACGACCCAGTCAAATATTTGGGAGAAATAATTACATAAGATGGAAGATGTCAAGAAGAAATTTGAACTAGAATATCAATAGCAAAGACAGCATTTACAAAAAGAAGAGACCTGCTAACAAAGAGTCTGGAAGTAGAAACAAAGAAGAAAATATTGAAAATACCAATCTGGAGCATACTTTTATATGGTTTGGAGACATGGACACTGCATGTAAACGATACTAAAAAAATCGAAGAAGGAAGAAGATATTATGCAAGACAAGAAGACAAATGAAGAAGTCTTAGCGGATATCAATGAATGAAGGAACCTACTAAATACAATTAACAAATGTAATAAAAATTGGATAGGTCACATATTAAGAAGAGATATCCTACTGAAAACAATCATTGAAGCCAGACTTCTAGGGAAAACATGTTAACGGATCTCATCTTATAAGGGTGTCATATTTAGATATTAAAAATTGACACGGAATAGGGAACTGTGTAAAAAGTGGAATTCATAGACATGGAACTGTCGCAAGGCAGAGAGCAAGATAAACAGATGTTATGTACCTACGGTTACTATGGTCATCCTAATTGCATAGCAATATTTTATAACATTTCACCTTCTTGATTTAATGGAATTTGATACATAGACTAACTTTTGGGTGATGAGTAAGAATATATTCTCGTATGTTATGTACCTACGGTTACTAAGGTCTACAAAATTGCATAGCAACAAGCTATTTAGCTAAAAAAACGGTACCAATTTTCAGCCCAATCCATCCACGGGAAGTATGATATTCTAGGGGATACATGAGTAGTGAAGGTAACAGAGTAGCTGCATGTAGCTGTTTCTAATGTTGTTTTCCTATAAAAATTTACTACTTTAATATATATTTCATTTCACTCTAAACAACTTAAGCTACACAACATGAAAAAATTACTTTTTATGTAGGCATTGGTTTACCTATTTATAGTTTACTTTTACCATTTCAAAAATCTAATTTGGCTTATACAAAACCATATTTCTGTATGTATCTCCTTGTAATGTGATTATTATTACTTACTGTTATGTGGGTACATAGATTACCTTGTTTATAAATATAAAATTTGTTTAATATTTAAATTTTATAATACTTTATGATAAATTTATTCATTTCGGCTAAAAATTTTAAATTGATGTACCTACTTATAAAAATGGAGATGGCATACCTAATCTTGTAGAACTAATAATAAACAGTAGTACCTAAAGATGTTTATTTTTATATTATGATTTTATGAAAATTCGAACTTGAATTGAAAATTTTAATAGCATTCTCTATGTTTGTGAGATAGAATCGAATTATAGTGAGGGGGGTTAATTCTGTTCTACCGAAGGAATGTAAACAATGAAATGTAAATTTCAAAGTAAAACATCATTTAGATCTAATGATTTTAAGAATGAATATTTTTTTAATGATTCCAATGAAATAAGAGAATATACCTAAGGCAAATTCTCGGCGGCGAATTTACCTCCTAAATATTATACAAAAATGCCGAGTAAAACATCTTATGTTAACAGCATTACAGATATAAAAACAAAATAATGCTTTTGTTATTTCTCTTATTTCATTTTACCTGTTTAGGTTGTGGAATCATCATCGTGCATCACCCAGATGGAAGTCGACCACTCAGATAGCTCCCTTCTCGTCACCTGCACTCTGCCCTGTTTGGAGCTTGGTACCGTGGGTGGAGGGACCCGGTTAGCTGCTCAGCGTGCCCTTCTCGATCTCTCTGATTTATCGGTGGCTGTTCAACCCGGCTCCCAGCATCTTGCACGTCTGGTGGCCGCCTGCGTTCTGTGCGGCGAAATCAGCCTGACAGCCGCTCTGATTACCAATGATTTGGTCGCCGCTCACATGCGCTTGAATCGGGCTGGGGCTGGGGCACAAGGCGGCGCGGGATTCACGGGTGATGTTTCTGGTTCTGGCACACCACACAGTTCGGGGCCCATCGATCTCGGTGTTATCAGCCAGCATTGTCCCATGTGATTTTATCAACTGTACCCTTTGAATCACACCAACTATATGAGTGTCACTGTTGGTTGATGTCCTGGGAAATATAATTGAGTTCAAACTAGCGATAAGCGTGTTGGTGCTATCTTTAGTTACTGATTTCATAGGAATACATTTTCATCTTCAATTGCATTTTAACTATGTGTTGATATTCTTTAGAGTTGCCTAAATTCATTAACTCTTCGTAGCACATATTCTCAGATTGCTCGAAAATGCTTTAACCGTTTTGAATGAAAGTTAGAATCACTTCACTAAATTCTCTCGTGGATCTTTTGATTTTTTTTGTTTGACTCGCCCCCTATGGTCACGGGATGGCCCTTTGAAAAAATGAAGTTTGGCCAAAATTGTCAAAATGCAGTTTTATTTAAAAAAAATCAATCCTAAAGTAAGAAATGACTAAATTGATTAGTCGAGGAAGTGTAAAAGCATTGAATAACCAGAGATAAATAAAAGTCAAATATCGAAACATGTTGCAATGAACAATTCTACCTAATCTGTTTATCTGAATTGATTAATATTTGGTAAATATATTGTAAACATGTCATTATTTAATATGTATTCTGGAGTAATATTATTTACAGTTCCTAAGGGGACAATTATGTTTTTTTTAAATTATAAAAATCTATCCATTGAAACTTTTTTTATCACAAAAATAATATTTAGATTTTTGCTTGGTTCTCAGGTTGCAACCTGTGGACAAAATTAATATTTTCAAAAACCCGTAATATTAGAATAACATATTACCAAATATGAGCCATATATGTTATTTTGACTTTTGGATTGATTTTTTTAAAGTAGACTTTAAAAATTTGGAAATTTTGGACCAGTGATTGGGAGGCCACCACGTAACCTTGAGTGGGGGTATGAAAAAATAAATTACGCGAAAAACTACGGACCGTCATTTGTGACAATATTGCAAAATTTCAGCTCAACCGCAGATGCCGTTTTTGAGCTAGAGAATAATATGTGCTAGGGGTCTAGACACCACCTTATCAACGAAGGGTTAATAAAAGACAATCTACGATATTGTACAAGAAATTCTTCAGGGATATAATAAAACATAAAATTGTAGTCTAATTACTAAATGAACATAATACACATATTAACATGTGCATTATGTTCATTTGGTAATTAGACTACAATTTTATGTTTTATTATGTCCCCGAAGAATATATAAAACAAGCAATCTATTGAAAAAATAGCTAGTAACGATGTACTCAGTTTTTTTCAATAGATTATTTATTGTCAATCTTGTCACAAATAGGGAAAAGTTTATTTAAGATTATTTATATCTAAATGTATAAAAGGTCTCCTCTGAAACTGGAATAAATGGCCGAAAATGGATATACACCAATTATTTCATTTATTGAATGTTATTGTAACTGAGCTTAATTTGATAATAATTATCTTCAGTGTAAGATTTTGTAGTGCTATTTCAAACTCTTGTTAGCTATAGGACATTAAATTGATTTCATATTATTTTATTGATAACATTCACTAGCTACCTATAAGGGTGTGTCAAAATTATGGGTCAATATCAAGGACTACTGCCTCTGATAGAATCGAATTATCTATTGTTGCTTACTTATGCCATCATTTATGCTTCGAGCGACCTTATTGTACAAATTAATTAATTCCATGTTTGGGGAAATAATTTTGATATCATATTATAGTAGATACATTATTTTTATTTTGGAAAATTTGGAAAAGATATTGTGTTTTTAATTTGATTAACTCAGAATATCTTTCATCAGTAAAAAAATGTAATTCTTTAAAGTCGTGTAAAATTTTTAGGATTCCTACTCTGGCTGTGCAAAAAGTGTAAACAAGTTACCTGAATTACTTACTAACTGTTTTCTCTCTGAAACTCTATATGTATGATTTCTGTATTCGAAAGGGAATCATTTTCGGTCCGTGACTTACAGAAAACTGATAGCAATAGCAAATGTTTAATTCTGCAAACAATGAATTCTTGGAATTTCCAAAATGTTGTATAAGAAGGTTTAGACAAAGGGGTGTGAGTTTCATCCTAGTGGCACACAAAAAATGGAAACTAATACAGTAAACAGGTAGGAGTTCAGTAAAAAAAACTGAAATACATAGTTCTGTAGATCAATAGTTGAAGCATAGATATTAATTTTGTGGAAATTTTACATACTACCATAAAATGTCTAGCCAAATTTACCCTTTCAGGGTCGTCAAGTGTCAAAGGTGGTGCATTTTCACCCCCGCATCCCCTTATGCCTTTAAACAGGCATGATTTTTTCCGTATTTTTTTAGGTCAAATGAATCGTTTTTCAGAATCGTCCAAAACTAGTATAGTATGAAAATTAAAAATTGTCTCTTATGAAAGTAATTTCTCAAACAAAATAATGTATTATAGGATACTTAAAACAATCATTTATATGCATTCTAAGTAAAAATAACCTCAAACATTTTTCCGCGCTTCGCGCGATTTACACTGCTCGCTACGCTCGCTCCTGAAAGGACGGGGTGGGTGGTTTCCGTATTTTTGAAATACACTCAAAATCATGCCTGTTTACACAATCTTTCAATTCCAAAAAACATTATTCAGTCAAATCACCATAAAACACCAATTAAATATAAATCATTATTACCCAAATAATTAGTCACAGTCACTTTCCAATGGATGTCCAGATAATTATTTCTTTTTACCTAAGTTATATGTATATATTATATTTTAAACTTTTAACAAATTTGCACTATTTGCCTATTGATCTTTTGTTTGATTTTGAAATATTCAGATCCGTAAATTTTTAAAGTGTATTTGTTATCTCTTTGTTGGTGAGCTTACTGCATGTTTAGTGCCACCACAGGTGTTACATCTGCCGCATGGGTAAGTTAGCCCTGGATTCTTTTGATATCTCCATCATCTGTGACATTCTGGGTTGGAGGCGTCTGCGAAGGAAGATTCTGGTCTTTATCCATAAAAACACTTTGTTGGGCACACAAGATGGCTTCATCCAGCTGTGAGGGGAGTGAGGAGTCGCACCGTTTCACCATCATTAAGATGCTCGCCGTCCACTTTGTCGAAGCAGAAGGTTGGTGCTTGAGGTTGGACTTCAGTGCCATAGATAAAAGTGATTGGAAGAGACCCTACGACCTGTCGCTACCCAACCTTTTGTGGTTGTATTGAGAATCCATAGAAATGAATGTTTAGTGCTCGGTAGGCCTGGTATCACTCACCGGAGCCGACGTAGTGGGGCTGGGACTCAGAGCTATTAATACCATCAACCTGACATGTCCACTAAACCATACACCCCGTTTGAGACCATTCACCCTTGGCCATTCAACCTCTCGACACATCTTAGGTTTGGAGACCTTTAGTCGAGTGGTCATCTCTAGATCCGCTGTGTTCTGTTCTCATTGAAGCCTAGAGATGGGTGGACCAGTGTACTAGAGAGGCTATATTTGGCGCATCCAGGAAAGAAAGGTACTTCCACTCCAGATACCCTTATTGGCTATGTCCGCTCGGTTCTTAAATATGCTGGTGCAGCATGGCATAACACTGCCAGTGAATCAAACATCAAGAAACTTTAGGCCAAACTCTACACCACACCCAGTCACTTCGTTATGCAAGAAGCTAATCTCACTTCACTAAGAGACAGAAGGAAACATCAACAACCCCAACAAGCTCCTGTTTGACTTCGATCCTACCATTCGTAAAAGAGAGATCTAGATGGTAGACAATGGAGCATAATGGCTAAAGAAACCATCAGCAATAATGAACTCGATAACTTCTCCAAAGAGACATCCTTAAATTTACCAACACCCCTCCATGGAAATTAGCCTCCAACGTCCATGTCTTTCTCAACCTTACGGTTGATGGGAATCAGAAGAAAGGAGGAGCCGGAATCTTCATCAAGTACAAAGAGGGCCACTCGCAAGAATTGTTTTACCCAGCTGGACAGCATGCAAGCAGCTATGATACTAAACTCAAAGCAATCAAACATGTACTTGATAATTTTAGCCATGCTAACAACAACAAAATTGCTATATTCACGGACTACAAAGGAGCACCCCAAACGATAGCTACTGAGACATTCCTCAAAAAGACAACTCTGGCGACCAGATCTGAAGCTGCCTTTAAGACCTTGATAACAAGAATAACATCATCACCTTTAAGTGGATCCCTCGCATATTGGGCTCGATGGAAATGACAAGGCGAATCACTAGCTAATGACGGTAGAACCAGAGACCAGAGCAACATCAGAATCAGTCTTAAAGCTGCCAAGAATGCCATAAGAAAGTCTGTCATTGATAAGGGGAAGGCCTGGCTCAAAGAGAAAGGGGAGTACCATCCGCAAATCAGAAAATGTGAACAGATAAGACAACACTAAGCTGGAGCAAATTCGTACAGGCCATTCTCTTTTTTCCAAACAATACTACGACAAAATCGGTAGAGAAATTAACCCCTTCTGTGACGTCTTTAATGTTGATCACACCATCAACCACATATTCAGCATCTGCCCCAAGTACGCGCACAAAAGGATCAAGCACTTTGGGTTTCATCAATGGAACAAGTTGGTCAACACGGGAAGTCAAGCAATCAGCTTTCTGAGGGAGATAGGCCATTAAGCCAATGAGTATGGTTGACCAACCGCACGGTGAGAAGCATACAACAACAACAACAACAACAGGTAATTTTATAAATTTGTACAAATTTGTCTTACTTCCTAGCTAGATTACTGTTATTCACATTATGTATTCAGACATCTACTGCTTATATGTTATAATGTATACAAACTTGTAGTTCCGTTAAATGCTAATACATATTTAGAAACATACAAAATTTAATGAAAGTTTATTTCATTTAACTCTGACAATCATATGGCATGAGAGTACATATTTTTAGATTGCCCAAAAATACCGGAACCGATTTGCATGAAATTTGCCGGCGTGGATATTGTCAATATGGAGCTAAGGTAGCAGACTTGGGGCTGTCATGTTGGATGTTGATATTGGGGGCAAGCCCTAGTTGACGAATTATAGAGGGGTTGTAGATTAGGTAATCACATAAAATATTGAAGACACATTCATTGTTGGGCAAGAATGGGCAGAGATAATATAGAGAAACAATTACATATATTGTCCATACCGTATTTATTAGTGCTTTTAAAGTATTATCCTGATATTAGTTTATTTTATAACCGTCCAATTAACGTTTTAAAATTGTTTTATCATTCCTACAGGAATCTTCATTTTGATTAACTTTTGTTACGTCTTGTCCAAGAATTGTCAGAAATAGATTTTTTTACTGTGCAATGTCAGTAACAAAAGGTTTATGGTTAAATATGAATATTACAAATTGGACATTCTTGTATTTTTTAAAGGTACATACTTGTTATATTTTTCTCAAAATTATGGCTAAATAATTTCAATAAGCGGAAAACGTTCCAAGGTGTGTATCAAATTGAAGTCTAATTTTGGTCTACTTGAGATATGATATTTGCTTCCAAATTATTTTTAATAATAAATGAACCAATAGGAAAATATTCCAATGTAAAAACATTTGGTTTTGAATCAAGGACGCCATTTTTATTAAACATTTTTTGTAACAGTGATACTGGCAATTTTTTCCTGAAATTTATTTAATCTTTAAAAAATCCATCATTAAATTAATGTGTTCTTTCTTTTTTCATTGTAATTTTGTTTATATTTATTGGCGTATATATCAAAAATGAGTTTTAATCAGGGATGTAATTTATCCTGAAATCCAGATTTTTTTTCTTGTGAAAAGTATTGTTTTTAAATCTTCAATTTCATTGAAATAGGGTACTATTCAGTTATGTCGGACTGTTCTGCTATTACTTACTATGTTGTAATAGATAATAATATATTCTTTTTTTGTAATAAAACTTTTCACACGCTTCGTAATGAATAATATGTTTGTTTTGATGGAAATATGTTGCATAGAGCCCTTCCTAAAATATCATCCACTGGAAAATTTTGAAATACTGTTCACAGCCCTGTTATAATAAGCATATTTTTAATTTTGTTTATTTATATTTAGTACTTTAGTTAAACACTAATACTAAAATGTACCCAGGAAATCTATCCCATATCGGGACATCGAGTGATGTCATCACAGTATCTAAGAACCCTTTTAACTGTGGTCCGAGTATTATGTGCTATTTCGCAAATACTACTTTTTAGTAGTATCAGTATCCCGCGATCACCAGGGAAGGCAGCACATATAAATCGCTGGGGACAACCGCCACGGTCCTTGGGCTAAGTCAGGCGGCTCCCTTGGAAACACCTTGCCCACTTATCAGGAAGGTCGGAGGTGGGTTTTCTAGTGCCTGTGCACTTTCGGGACCCTGTCCACCAAGTAACTTAAAGTGAGTCACGACCGGGGCTCGAAATGGGTACCTCCCGATCCGTAGTCCAACGCGCTACCCACTCGGCTACCGGTTGCTCTTATATATTAGCAAAAAATGTCAAAAAGAAGTGTGTTAGCTTATACTATAAAATAATTGAAATATGCACGAAAGGTGTTAACTAAAATCATAAAATACACTCAAAACTGTGTTAGCTCTTTAATTAATAAAAAAATTCCATGAGCTAACTACTTTTTTCTTGTTTAAACTGACTTTCGCCTTTGGTACAATTGCATAGAATAAAACTTTGATGATGACTGTTTTTTATTGAATGTTTTTGTCGTTATAGAATGGCTGTTTTAGATATCAGTGCCATTTGGGTGATTTTAAAC
>JAUYWI010107050.1:0-11143 GCA_034780595.1 Parotoplana pacifica
TTTTTTATTCTACTTGTGGAACAAAAATTGTAATTTTGGTAAGGGTGAGCAATTAATATTTCCAGTACTGTACATAATTTCACTGATTTATTCTCTTAATAGTACACCATTTTCAAGCCCACAATGTTTTTTGATCGATATTGTTTCATACTATAAGTGATGGTTTACAAGCCTGTTTCAATTTCAGAAAAGTCTCACTGTGGATATCATGAGAAAAGGCTCTTAAACAATCTGTTTGTAAATACAAGTCACAACATCTTGGAGCTCCCAGCAGCCAACGATTTGGATGCAATCGAGGTGAAAATTGAATTTACACTGACTCAGATCATGGACGTGGTATGTTCGTTGGCTTGACATTTTGTTCATGCAACTGTAACTTTTCATGTGCAAACTTCTTTTTGGTTGATTGTTTTTAGGATGAACAAAACCAAGTGCTTGTGACTCATCTCTGGTTGAAATATGTAAGCAGAGTGGACAATAAATAAAATTAAACAGATTTATTTGACCTTGATTTGAATATTTTTATATATACTCATGGCTCTTTTCAACTTATTTAAATTTAAAATTAGCGCAAATGTCGCACAATCAACTTTCAGCTTAGCAACTGTTCTTTCAATACCAATTTTGCTAAGATTTCTACATTAATAAAATTTAGCAATACTAAATTCGATGTTGTTTAACTATTTTACAGAGTTGGCATAATTATATGTTTGTTTGGGATCCTAATGAATATGGTGGAATTACTCAAATTGTGGTACCCCAATGCAAAGTCTGGAAACCTGATATACTTTTGTACAACAGGTAAATTTTTGAAATAGAGAATGCGTCAAAATATGAGATAATGTGTTCCGAAATATGTGTATCTCATATTTTTAGAAATATTTTATCTGAAACTAAACTATCACCAATTTATTTCCCAACTATGATAAAATGGGTATCAGACAAAATTCCCCGACAAAAGTTTGAAATTGAAATACATTTCCATATCTTACTATTTATTTGATGAAATGATCTTAGTACCCATTAAACGTATTTCAATTTCAATGATTGATACCCATTTTATCACAATTTGGACATAATATGGTGATAATTTTGTTTCCGATGATTCATTTCTAAAATGAGATATATTTGGGAACACAAATTCTCATATTTTATCAGATATTCACGTCTAAGAGTGTAGATACCTATTAGACGGGTCAATATACTGCCAGAGTACCTCTACCCTAAATAATTTTTTGGTGGTTTTAGTTTAGGTTGGTCTAGTCTATAACATACTAAAAGTTAGACAAAATCGGAATATGGGAAAGTGTCAAATTTTGAAGATGACTTTTTTCAGTTTACAATTTATTTACAAGTCATTTCAATAATTGGGTCAGGCAAAATATCAATTCAGCACAGATTGTATTGGTAGGAATTACAACAATTTAACTTTGAAAATGGATGAACCAGCAAACTTTGGATAAACTATCAGCCTGTAAATTTCATTATTTGCGGACTTACTACCAGGTTATGTAGTGGATGGGATGTAGTGATGAAATGGTGCCATCTGAGCGGGGGTGGAAGGTGAAAGGGGACAAACTTGTTCCAATGATGACGGACAAAGCCCTGCACCAGATGCACTGATTCAGATAATTCATTGCAACTGTTTGGTGTACCTACAAGAGGCATGAACTAGAATGTACCAGTGCATGTGGACATTACCAAGATGGAAATTGTAACAATATGAAAAATGATTCAGTGATAGATGATGTTGAAAATGAGGTGTGAAAACTTTTTGGACACTACTATAGGTTTATACATGCATTACTATGTTGGTCATTGATATAAATTTGTTTAAATAAAAACTAATCTTTGGATTCATTAATAACCTATTTTTTTACTTAGGGGGAAGGGGGTACAATTATAAAAAGGATTGGCACCACTGTTAACCCTTTCATGTGAAAGATTGTCCCTGAAAACCTGGGTAGAAATCCAAGACTTATTGACTCATCATGAAAACTGACCGAGTTAGTGTTTCAAATGTAAATGGAAAATGTCTTGTAAACAAAAAAAAGTCATCCTCGAAATTAGACACTTTCCCATATTCCGTTTTTGTCCAACGTTTAGTATGGTATAGACTAGACCCGACCTAGCACAAAACCATCAAAACATAAAATTTTGCCATTTATTGGTCAATTAGTATGTTGACCCGTCTATATATGTTTATGACTTATAAAATGTGCAATGCCAAATTAAAAAAAATATTCCTTTTTTCCTGAATTATTAGAAAATATCTTTTATTTCCATATAAGTTTTATTCATTGCTTATCTGACTGAATATACATTCAAAAATATTTCAGCGCCAATGAAATGTACAACAGTGCATTCACTGTAAACGTGCTCCTATTTCATGATGGAACCACATTGTGGTATCCTCCCGGACAGTTCAAATCTGCCTGCTCTATTGACATTCAATATTTTCCATTTGACAGACAAACTTGTATATTGAAATTTGGAAGCTGGGTATACTCAGCAGAAATGGTCAATTTAACGTTAGACAACTGCCCAAACCAGTCATTATGCAACAATACTCCCATTGATTATTCATCTTATGTGAGAAGTGGCGAATGGAAGCTCTTAGGTAAGTACAAATATACAAGTACACAAATACAGAAATATAGAATCTTGTTATTTCCTTATTTAGATGGAATTATGATTCGTAATCTGTACCATCATAACACCAGCACGTACATTGACGTGGTCTTAAAGCTCACCATTCAGCGGAGAGCCCTCTACTATGTGTTTAACTTGGTGATCCCATGCATAATCATCTCCGCTGCTGCACAATTGGTTTTCTTGTTGCCACCTGATGCCGGCGAAAAAGTTTCACTCAGTTAGTTAACCCTTGTAGACGAGCCCTTGGTTGATTTAAATATTTGACAAAGGCAGTAGATTTAGCGGGCCTAAAAAGCATAATATACCGTTGGTTGATTTGTTTGAAAATAGGTAGACTCAGTATTACTTTTTGAAATTATTTGATCATCGACTTTTAGGGTAAAAATATCGATATTTTGGTTTCTATCTCATAAATAGCTCTATATCTAAACCAACCATTATATTATGATCAAATTTGAAATTTGGAATTAGGAAGTCATTAGCAACAAACTAAATTAAATGTTTCACATTTAGGGTTGTTGGTCTATGAGGTCCAATTACCAGGGCAGGTTTGTTAAAATTGATTTTTTTAAATTGAATCATTCAAACATAAATGTCTTTGTTTGACTTAAAATAGCTTATTATTAGTTTTGAGGTCATTCCTAGTTGAAATGATTTCTTACCCTAAAATTAAATTTCAGAAAGAATGATTTTTAACACATATACTAGATAAAGGATAGATCTACCAAATATGAAGCCATTCCAATAAACTATTCATATTTTATTATGAAATCAATTTATTATTTTTTCCTATTTAAATATATTGTATTTTTATATTATAGACTATTTTTAAAACAAAATGTCCCAAACTTAACTTTTGTTTGGAGTAATATTTTTTAATGAAACAGTTACTAAGAATAATATTATGCATCGGTTTTGCAATTTAGAAAACAGTCTATCTTTTGAAACCTTTTTTATCACAAAAATATCGATTTTTTTTTTTGGGGGGGGCTCTTAAGGTTCCACTCTCTAGATAAAATAAATATTTTCAAAAACCCGTTATATACGTTGAATAATCTAGAGTTTCTAACAAAAATATCAGATATGAGCCATATATGTGTAATTTTGACTTCAGGATTGATTTTTTTAAAGTAGACTTTTCAAAAATGTGGTAATATTAAACCAGATTGACTTGCTTTAAGGGCCCGCTCCGTGTCCTTGACAAAAAATGTACCGAAAGGTTCACAAGAAAATTATATAAAATGTCAGAAAGTTTCAGTTTAATCGGTTGATTGGTTTTGACGCTATATTTGAAAAGGTGTTAGGGGAAGTAACCCACCACCCATTCTAAATCTGCCAAGGGTCAATTGAGTAGTTTTATTTTTGTTCTATATGGCGGGTTTATTACTCTATGGATGTTTATTATAATGATTTTATTACTCTAATAAGGTTTAATTATCTAAAAACTGGATATTTTCCTTAAAGATATAATGTGCGAACAAATTAATTAATTCATAAAATTAGTTTGACAGTACTAATTTCTTTATTTTATAGTAATGCACTGCTTGTAATAATAATTATGCGTAGTAGTACATAAAACAACAAGTTGAATATATTTAAACAACAAGTTGAATATATTTAAACAATGTTGAAACAATAAAATATCTAATTAACAATTTTCGGCCTAAGACACCATGATCATGTCAAAATCAAAGAATGTCTTGCTTTGAATTTGACAGAAAAAACTAAAGATATAAAATACGAGTGAAAAATATCTAATCATTGTCACAAGAATCTAACAGAGCAAAGAAATGGTGCAAAATATCTAATCAAGAAATGTCTAAATATTGTGAAAAGAAAGATATTGGGGAAATGATTACTACTGAAATAGTCTCTAAACATCAAATAGATCTGTG
Source organism: Parotoplana pacifica (assembly GCA_034780595.1). Lineage (NCBI taxonomy): Eukaryota > Metazoa > Platyhelminthes > Proseriata > Otoplanidae > Parotoplana > Parotoplana pacifica. The sequence goes on from JAUYWI010107050.1 coordinate 4,551, forward strand.
ATTTCTAATTTGCTGTTTGTTGTAGAGTTAAGTTGTTTAATTAACATAGCTTTTTGATATGTCGGTTGATAATGTTGTTTGCTTTAGCTAATACTAAAATTGTAAAAGACGTTCTGCAAAGAGCATTGTGTTTGGATACTGACCCGATTTGTTATTGAGGTGTTCTTTTATCCTTACATAAAGAATACAAATGGTGCAACCTAAATATGTACAAAATTAGAATTTGTTACATTGAATCTGTGGCATACCCAAATTATTTTTCATAGTGAGCAGTGCTTTACTGGTTGTTTTGGTTTTAGTGCTTCTCGTATTAAAAAAACATGCGCGACTAAGTTTAAGGCTGAGATTGTTAGAAAGCAGATTGAATTTGGGATTCAACTAAGAAAGGTATTGAAAAATAGTAATTTTCATTCTTAGGGCCAATAAATCTACTTTTAGTAGCATTTTTAGAAAAAGATTGATTTAGAAACAAATTTTAATTATATATTTTATTGTTTTAATATAATATTTATACTAAATTTCGCAGCATTTTGGCTAATTTCATTTATACATTGCTGTTTCAGACTAACCACCTATTTTTTTTATTTAAAAACGGTTTTTAAATATTAAATATGTTTCCGTATTAAATTATTGCAATTTGAGGATTTAAGAAGTACTTTCAATGAAGTGTTGGCAGAACTACCTCCTATCATCAGTGATAATGTGAAATGCTCTTGTGCGTAACTATCGGAGAAATGTTTTATCCGCTATTTTGCTACATTTGATGTTTCTTTATTTCAGTGACAAGAAATATTTCTGCTTTTCTTTTTAGGTGTAACTATTTTACTGTCATTAACGATGTTTCTGTTTCTTGTGGCTGAAGCAATTCCTAAAACTTCGGAATCAGTACCTATTATAAGTAAATATACAATACCTATGATTTTGTATTATGTTTAGATAGTTATTTCCAAATTTATCAACCTTTTACTGTCCAAGGCCATTTGTAGATGTCCATTTTTTATATTTCGAATTTTAATTAATCAGGGGTTTAATTAAAATCTATTGTACTTTATTCAAAAAGTTACGTTTCCATATTGGAACAGAGGGAACCTAAGAAAGTTTTTTAAAGCACATATTGAATATTCTACTGGATTTTAGACAGAAAAGGAAAAAATTTCTTCCATTTATATGTACATTTAAAATTTGTAGATATATAGCTAGTACATCTTTTAACACCAATGTTTAACTGAAGCAATGCTTCCTGGTAGTACTAGGTTAAATAAAGTGGTCCATTTTGGTTCTGAGAGTCACTGGTAGCAATTTAGCAGGTACTTGAGGCCATAATGTTGTTTCAATCAGTTCAATATCTGCTGATATTTATATTCTAAACACTTTTCTATTCTTCTCTTAGGATTATATCGGGTTGCTAAGCTCTTTAAGACATTGGAAGAAGCCAAATTGATCCAGAATGGTTCTGAGAGCTTCTTTGAAGTTATTTAACTGGTTCTTAAAGACGAAAAGTGGCTGCAGTGCTCAATATCTCATTTTTGTATTCTAAAGATAAGCGTTTATATGATAATGCGTTACCAAGCTTCTGGAGCCATATTTTAGCCTATGGGACCTGTCAAAATAGCTTTCAGTAGCTCTCAGAACCAGTTTAAGCATCCTTGGGTCAACGCCTTATAGGAAGCTTGGCAATCCAATATAATGCTAACAGAAGGATTGAAAGTTGTCTTTAGAATATAAATATTATTATAATATACTTTTTGTATATAAAATGAAGAATATACACTTAGGTAGAACCTAACAACATATTAACATACAAACAATTAAGTATAAACAGTAAATAAAATATCTAGCTTGTAGTTTACTATACATGTTTTAAATATTACAATATTCCGAGACGAAATAATAATATCAGGGAGGATATTCCAATATTAACAATTTTACAAGGAAAACAATATTTTACTATGTTACAATTTGGTCTTAGCAAGGGAAGAGAGCTTGTGATTCCTCAAAATATACATGGAATTAATTTTTGTTCACCAGCAAAGCCACTACAAGACCGGTTTTGACCTCTTTGGGTCTCATCAGTCGTAGGTGAATAAAAATTAATTGCTTATTTCTGTTATGGGAACACCTACTACTTTATACATGGAATTATTGTTAGAAAAGAAATGCGAAAAGGAAAGATCAGTGATACCATTAATAATTTTATACACTAAAATTAAAGCAAAGTTAATTCAACAGCGTTTGAACGACCGCAAATTAGAAATACGGAAACGAGATTTATAGCCATCAAATGGAATATTATTACTTAATCAAAGTTTGAGGGTAAAGTATGTCTGTATCTTTTCGATACATTTGATGTCCTTAACAAGGTAAGGCGACCATACCAAGTAAGGTACAATATTCTAAGACAGGTCTAACATAAATAACAAAAGCCTTAAGTTGTTAACAGCATTACAAGTGAAACATTTATAGATAATATGCAAACGAATGAAAGCTATTTTGGCAATATACGAACAGTGTTCAGAGAATTTCCGATTGTCATTAATATATACTCGTATGTAAACCTGAATCATTCATAATAGTACATCAACAAGAGTATAATCAATACAAGTAGCATATCTTTTACAAATTCTAATTACAACACACTTATCATAAGCTATTCTGAGTTGCCATTTATTAGACCATGCTGAAAAGTTGTCGAGGGACTTTTGAAGATCGTTGGCATTGGTGTTGTGAGAGTTGTTGAGAAACATTTGAAGATCGTTGGCATTGGTGTTGCGAGAGTTGTTGAGAGACATTTGAAATTCGTTGGCTTTGTCGTTGCAAACGGAATACATTTGGCTATCATTGGCAAATAGCTTAATTTTTCAAAATGGCTGGACACGATCAACAGTCATTAATAAAAATAATGAATAGCAAGGAAGCTTGAAGAACCCAACTGGTGACCGCCGTGATAGATGAAGTACAATTATTAATAAAAAACAATTGAACACGCTTAAACAAAAAACAGCGAATCCAATTAAGGATAAAATTGCTAGTTAGTTTACAAATAAGTTTATTGTGATCAACGCTATCAAAAGCCTAAACAAAATCAATGGAGATATCATCGGTACCTCTACGGCTATTAAGATTATTAACCCAATCATAAATACGAAAGAAGCTGCCTACAAATGGATCGTCTAGACACGAAGCCAAATTAATTAGTAGATAATAAATTAAAAGAAGTAAAATAAGTACGAATAGAAGTACACATAATAGCATGTATAATTTTAAAACAAATACATGTAAGGCACAGCGGTTAGAAGTATCACCTCTTTTGAAAATAATTATGATAATCGCACATTTCCAAATGGTGGATATGTGGTCCCAGTTTTCATGAAAATTTCGAAAATATGGTTGAAAGGACAGAAAATATTTTTGAGAAAAATGCTTGGAAAGCCATCGGGCAACATCGGTAAACATCCGCTACATGAAAAAGTACAATATCAAGGCTAGAATTAATTGGACTACGCCGTACTAAAGTACATTATTATCAGATAGAGTAAACATGGATACACAATAATTATTAAAATCATTAGCAATCACCATGGGATCATTCGATTCCGTATCGTTAGAAAGTCTAATATTGGTAACCGATAAATCAGATTTAATTCTATTTTAACAAATAAATACAGATATTTAGATTGGATTTTTCAAGCTCAATGTTAAATTTTTTAACAGCCTCATCATAACGAGAGGTACCGTCTTTATATTTAGCAATACTAATGAGGAAGCAATTGGTTTTCATTTTAGCATATGATACAGTTTTTCGACAAGCAAGATTACGAATATGTCTAGGTTACCCTCTTTTTAGATGTAGGAGTCCACTTTGTAGAAGTTACGATAAGAAGTACCTTTAACAGTTGTGTTTGACATGGAGAATGTTAAAATCAAATCTTCAAGTAGACGATTGGGAGAATAATATCAAGTACATACGCACCACCTTGACTAATAGGTCAAGGTATTTAGAATAAAAGTATTAAGAAATAATTGATGACAACAGTTACTATTAGTATATAGGACTTTCCAATTAATGTAAGAAAAATATGAGATATTGATCTGGTTGAAACCAAATTAGGGTCTCAACGACTTGCTAAACTGTTACCAGTAAATCTCAAGACCATTCTGCACCACTTTATCTGATTTAGCAATATCAGGAAACATTTTATCAGTCAAACATTGGTATCAAAAATATGTATATCTACATCTTTTAAAATATATTTATATGGTTGAATATGTTTCCTTTTATGCCCAAAATGAAGTAAAAGTTTCCATATGTGCTTTTAAAAAACTTTCTTAATTGCCAACTGTTAGAAACGCTACCATAGTTTTCATATATTTTTGGTAACTATGAAAGGCAGAAAAAAAATATGGAATCCAACATAGCTGTAAATATCTTCTAAATGACAGTTTCTTTTTTTTAAATTACAGATTTTTCTAATTTCGCTTTTTAAAGAAACTATTTAAAAAAAGTTCAGTAAAACTTTTATTGAACTTATAGTTGAACTCATAGAAATTGCAATGTTAACTTTTAAATTATTCATGTGTAAATACAGTACATTTTAAACTTTGTTCGCATATGGGAACAGTAGTCGGTAAAAGCTTAACGTCCACTTATATTTGGTTCCTACATTTTAAATATCTTTTTTCGAATTTAAAGGTTAAAAGAACGTCATAGATAATTCTTTTGTTTGGTAAGATCATTTCAATTTTTGTTTTGTCAGGTGTGTATTTTCTGTGTACTATTATCATGGTTTCCTTATCTTTGGTTGCCACTGTCATTGCACTAAATCTGCATCACCAACATGATCACCATGTTGACACACCAAAATGGGTAAATAATATTGCCACTTTATTTGATTAATCGATTTGTATGCATAATATTGATAATACACGTATTTTGTTTTTTTAGTGGATTTATCTATAAATTACATATATCGATCATTAGTAGTTCATTCCGACAAGTTTATGGAAATTTAGATTTGGAAGAAATTTTACAAACATACAAAACTACCATTTTGATGAAGTATTATAGAGAGTATTTTTATAAAATATTTGAGATATGTTTACTAATAAATGCAATCTACTTAAATATGAATATTATTTAATTGTACTTTTATTTCAATTAAATTTTAGTTGGATGATATTACCAACCATTTGGCTAGGATCCTCCATATTAAATCTGAAGTGTCTTGTAGATCGCAGAATTCTACATTTAACAGTAAGAAAAAGACACACTTTGTAATTATTGATTTTCTTTAAGTTTTACATTAAATTTAGGTATTACTATGTAAAAAGAAAAACTACCTAATATAATGTGTCTTGTATACCTAATTCTAGTTGATTTAGAGCCATGCACCAGCATTCAAAGTCCTATTTTTGAGATGAAAACTGGTTCGATGGGTGATGCTCAAAGTAGCCTCCACAACAAGTTAGATAGAATTCTTGGAGAGTTGAAATCTTTAAACCGACACCTTCTCGAAGCAAACCACGATAACTGGATCAACAAGAAATGGAAGTTAACAGCTCGTGTGCTTGATCGTTTGGCTTTTATTATATGTGGCTTGCTCAGCAGTATTCTAACCTGTAGTACTCTGCTATCGGCTGCTACCCTCTGGGACGGAATTGGAGACAAAGAAGAAAATGGAACACCAGCTTACTAAAAAAATTGTAAACTAGAAATAAATAAACTACTTTGTATGATTTAAAACAAATGACAATTGAATATAATTATGCCTTTTTTAATTAAGTGTAGCTACCTTTTGACATATACAACTTATTATAATTCACGGAAGTTGGAAAAGGACATATTAAAATTTAACTAGCTGATAAAGGACATCTTATAATTTATGGTAGTCATATCAACATCATCCTAGTTGTTAAAAAGCGCATATTATTGAAATGGACATGTTATAATTTATTATAGTTGGAAAGAACATGACATAATTTACGATAGTTAGATATAGAACATGTCCTTTTTAATCATAACATTTTATTTCTAATATAGATAGAAAGATTGAAAGTGTTATAATTTATCTACGAGAGTTTGATGTTCAGCAATAAGGTTGTGTACAATCACAACCATGTTCTTCAGTAAAGAAATAAAATTTGAAAAACCAATAAGGTATCTCACAATATTTTCATATATGCATATACTACATATACCTAATTTAGATTTGTGCATTTGCAGTAGGTACCTACCGACTATTGCACATCTGAAACTGTTTTGTCAAGTTAGCCAACTGTTTTAAATCGTAGCAGGGAGTTTCCAATTATTATATCTATCTATCTATCTAATATACAGGGTGAATTTTAAGTAACGCCCGATTTTTAATAATAAAAGATTTATAGAGTAATTAAATTTTTATTAGCATAAATAATGAATCAGAAAAGATTAAAACCTAAACATAGTACATAGTACAATATTCAGTCTATTAATACAGCAGAATCATGTCTTATGTGGCCATGTTTAAAGGAAGCTTCGTACGACCACCAAACTCTGTCCAAAATAGAATCGTCTTCTGCTACCTTGGCTAAAAATTCCTCCGCAAACTGTACTCGTC
>JAUYWI010107061.1:0-11143 GCA_034780595.1 Parotoplana pacifica
TTGCACTTGAAATCAGTAGTCATTGAGATAGTGACTCTCTTCTTTCCAGAGCATCTATCGTGGATCCACTTTTCACACTTTCTGCACCGCAATGAGTTTCTTATTACTCTTTTGTCACATATTCCACATTGGCCAATCTTTGTCATTCAGTCCACATTCCATGATCTTCGTCTTTCCCATGTTTACTTTCAAACCCTCGAATGCTTGCTTCTATTTCAAAACCGGTCGTCTAAACTCCTTCATGGACTCTGCCATTATCACCAAATCATCAAGCATGAAGCAATACAAATAACTGACTCTCCTTCTCTCTTTCTCTGACAACACATTGACAACTAATGCAAATAAAAGTGGTGACAGTACAGATCTCTGATGTCTCCATACAGAATTCAAGCAATCTTCGCCCTCCATTGTTCCTGACACCCATACCAAAACCTCCATGGATACTTTCAAACCCATCTGATTGTATACATACATGATCGTTGAAATCACTCGCAACAATGGAAAATTCAGAGTCCCTGACAAGTTCTGACCCTGATCTTAGATTGTCATAGAATTAATCTTTCACAGCTTCATCAAGTACTATCGTGCAGACACTATCCTTACTAACTGCTTTCTATATAACATCAAGTACGCAACCAATTTTTCACTTATCATTCTCAATTTCACTGCTTTATCACACATCTCTTCTTTAACTAAGATTCCAACCTAAAAAGTTTGTATCGACATTTCCTTGCCCCAATGAATCTGGCACCATTTCCCACCCATCTCACTTCTTGCACACTGCACACATCTACCCTCCTTCTCGCCAACTCTGCCACAATCTCACATTCCAACTACCAAACCTCAGGCTGCCATGTTCATCTGGAGAATAGCTTCACTAAAAAGACCAGGTCTTTCCCTGGCCTCCTGAGGGTTTGCACCTTCCTGTTTCTCGTAGACTGGTGCCGATCACGGCAACCTACGGGCTGGTTGCTGCCCATTTATCTCAACTGCCATATTGTAAGAATTTATGGAGCAAGTGTTTACTGATCGGATGCCCTTCCTTACGTCACCACAGTTTTAAGCAGTGGGCCTAGCCTTTGGTTAGAAGAACCCCCGTGCAAGGCAGCATAGTCCCCAACCCTCATAACCCAGGGAACCCCTCGGTGCGGACGGATAGATAGGGATTACAGTCATTATGTGCATCTTATAAGTGTTAGATTTGTATTCCTAACGCCACACACGACACCCCAGCCATCCGGATGCAGTTTAGAGTCATACCCAGGAATTGATATGATTTGGTATTCAAATTTTATGAAGAATTAAGATTCAAAGTGAGTACAAGCATTAACATGGAAATTAACTGTAACAAATACATTACATATGAGAACTATACATATAGGTTTAAATTTCTTCGAATTCATTTTCTACATCTTGATCTAAAAATCGACTAAATATGCGCAACTATTTTCTTTTCCATATTAAAATAGAATATTCTCTCCAAACGATATATAATATTGTTATTTAGAAAACTCTATTAAAACTTGTCCATCCAATGTTATATTGCTTTTGGATGGCTGATTTGTTACATTAGATAGCAATTTATTGTCCTAACAGACTTCATACATATTTATCACATTATCAAAATACTAAGGTATATGCATAGTTTTCCGTTAGGTTGAATGTTATAATCAACGTGATTTTTCCATAAAACTCTGTTTTTGCTTCCTATTTTTCATTCCCCTTTTGTAAAATTGTAATTCATCTAGTTTGAAATTTTGATTTTAAATGAAACTCTAATAAAACTTAGTAAGCTTTCTTTTTGTGTTCCTTAATTAGAAGAGATTAGTTTAATCGATTTCTGAGAATAGATTTAAAAAAATGCTGTTAACTTATCTTGCCTTTCTACCACTGATAGTTGAATTTGTTCCAGATGAATAATTAAGTCTCGACTATCTATACTTAATTCCTCATTTTTCAATTTATACTTTGTATATAATTTGCAGGTATTTGTTCTTGTTGCTTTGATACTTGTAAGAGCACTCTGCCTTTTTAACACTGACCGATTCACTATCGCTCTATTGAACTGATTTAGGTAAATTATATCTTATGAGAAGAACCAGGTAGAACTATTTAATATTAAGCGGCCAGCAAATTTTACAAATTGAAGAGTGCATATTATTAGGGGAAGTATACCCTATAGTCAATGGTAATACATTATTATTTTGTTGAGTTAATTTGAGATTTATAGCAATTCTCCATTTTCTGGCAATCGAGAATGGTTTTTTCTTTGGGTATATAATAGGCGTAAACTAGCTACTAAGTGACTATGTTTAAGTTTCAGTAAGGAAGTAAATTAAACTTTATCTGCGCTTTTATCTCGATTGCTTTAAATTAAGTCGGCGCAATTTCTGTGAACAGTTTAAGATTACAGGCTGGCTGAGAGAAAAGAAGTTGAGGATCATTAGGAGTGGAGCAAGCCAAATTGTAAACTGTATTTTTTATTATTGGTACAACTTTGTTTTTACATATTTTCCTTGTTGAGTAGGTATACTATGAGCAAACCTAGTTTTGATGAAAACATATGATTAGGAATCAATAAAGAATTTCCAGAGAATGCTACAATTTATTTCACATTTGCAAATGTATTAGCTTACAACTTTAAAGTCATATAGTTTTTTTTCTACAGGAATATTGATTTAATTCATGGTTTAATTTGTGAAAATAGTCGTATATTATTATTAAATAATAGGTATTGATGTAGAATAATTATTATATTAGAGTGCGCATTTTATATTTTCAAATAACCTACAAACGAATGCTGTGAATTAGAATTAGATTTTGATAAGAATTTCTGATGGAACTTTTTATGTGAATACTTTGTATCTTTTAACAGATACGTTGTTGTAGACGGTCGTTGGAGGTATGTATTATTCATTTAGTATCCAAAAAGGGACTTTTTAATAAATCGATTATTGCATTAAACTCTGGTGCACAAATTTCATTGTTAATTTGATTCATAATTATAATTATATTAGCAATCATTAGTCATTTCTTTTCTATGTATGTTAAATTACAACATTTACTCTACATTAGGATTTAGACATAAGAAGAAGAAAAAATGAACCATACTTAATGAAATAATCAAAATTTTCTTTAATAGTATTTTACTGCAAATATTTCCGAATATTTGACAAATGACCTTTATTTTAATGATTCTTTTTTGAAAATACTAAACATAGCGATATAATTATAATGTGAAAGTATGTAAGTTAAAAACATGTGATAACGAATCCTTGTGAACCACAACTTGTAGTTTCCTTCCATTAAAGATTTGATTCACACTAAGTTAAGTAATTGCTATAGATGTAATGATTTTTATTTCCATTTCAGAGAACTTGACTAGCAATTGACACTTACTACCGCTTAGTTTGGGGGAGGAGAATGACCCTTCCTACATATAATTGATTCTTTATTTAGAGGCACTTATCTAGAAATCTTATGCACCTTTATCGATCAATTTTAGGTAAAGTTCAGTGAACTGACAGTGGACATGTTTCGCATGCTGCAGACCCTGGAGCTTGAGAGCCAGCTTCCTCCTGACACCACACTTCACTCTTCCTCCAGGCACTATCATCACAAATCCTGGACCAATTCCATGGCATTTGCGACACCAACTGGTAGGCACCTTACCTACTCCCCGTAAACAAATAACAATTCATATGTAGAAGGAGATTTTTGGACAACTCGGTATCCTTTATTTTTACGGATTTCAAAATTCACAGAAACTTAAACCTAAATGATCGAAACATACTACATTTCATAAATTTTCAAACAACAAAGCTGATTAGGTTTCTGCTCTGCTATTTTGTAATTTTCCACTCGCTACACGTTTAAGCAATAGGAGCTCTGTCGTATACATTTCAACTGAATTATTTTACGATGAAATATGCATGTTTGATAATGTATTTGGCATTTTGTTCTCAAAATATTATTATTATATGTTTTTTCGATAATAGAATTTTGGTTTATTTAACTAATTCTTTTCATTATGGATTCTAAAAATTCTAAAAGCACAACACAATATATTGAATTGTTGAAATTTGAGTAAAGAATGTCATTTCAAAGCTTTTATTCTTGTCATTTTAATTGTTATCTTCTTTCTTATTACAATGAATGTGACGGTTGTCGCAAAACTTCTAATAAATCTAGAAGTATATAATTACATAAAAAATATTTCGTGATATTTAGATGATGTTTTCCATGTTCTATGTTTTGCTAATGGTGGACCATTTACTTTGCTCTCCATTTCTCCCCTCTCATTGAAGCACATGATCTACAGAATATTCATACCACCCCTTGATGACACGCTGGTATTCTTTATGTCAATTAGTCTACTCTCCCAGGTTAAATAAGTCCTGCTTGGTTTGGCCATCTTCAAAACCGCCAGGTTTTCATTTTAAGCAGAGGCCGATCTCAATTTTGTTCGTGCATAGTGTTAGCTCCCAATATTTTTGGTATCTTTTTCATCACTATGGTTACTGGAAACTGTCTACATACACATGTAGGTATCAATTTTTCCATTTTAGACAAGAGCACAATTATCTATATTTATATTGATTGAACTAAATGAAAAAAAAACTTTTGTCAACTGTGCATTTTCAACATGTTTCTCTTCAGAAATTCTTAACCTACTAGAAATAAGCAACAGCGTTTTTCTTCTATGACTCGTATTACTGTTTTTTACGTGGTAAATTTTGCTGCATTTCTTGGGGACTACAAAAACATGTTCCATAGACGTAGAACCTGCTGTTTGTAGGTCCGTCCAATGACTGATGTATTTCCCGGGGGGTGATATGTAAACCGAAAAAATGTTACTTTCTATAAATGTTGCAATATGCTAAAAACGTCATTTTGTAAATTATTTTTATAATGCTTTCTTCACAAAGTAAAAATGTTCTTTTTTGTGTAACATTGTTTAGTCGATGTTTTTTGGAGGCTATGTTTTGCATTGTATTGATTTTTTGGATGTATAATAGGCAATTATTGTACACGTGTTATTGTTTTTTTTCAAAAATGATATTTTTCATGTATGAACAAGATTGCTGTGGTTGGTGCGTGGTGGCGTACACAAGGAACTAGGTTTAATGATTTTAGAAAATCAATTAATTATGATGCAATTAAATTTTAATCAGAAAAAATAATTTAGCTTTTTTGAGTGTCTACCTTTCTACGGTACATCTGCGAGTTGTAGGTATAAGTTAAACAGAATACTTGCATACCGTGCCAACAATTTATATGACTGAATCAATTTTATTTATCTTTTCAAACACCTGTTTTGTTTATTGTTTGTAATAAAACTAATTAGCGAATTCATTTTGTTGAGTTTTTCTGAGGATTAGATGAGCATTGCGCAAATTTAGATGAAGAATCACTCTGTTGGTGCCAGTAGATCAAATAGCAACAGTAAATTGATGTCGTCATTAAAATGTCCTCACAAAAGTCTAACAGTAAATGAATGTCCTCACATGCACAATGTTTTGTTAGATATAGACTTACTTTAACTTTATTTATACGATTTATTATTGCAAGTTTTTAATTATGTTTAGGCATCTTTGCACTTCCCAGACTGACACAGTGAAAGGATTGCTTAGACATTATATTAGCTAGTTATCTCTTATTCCAATAAAATTAGTTTTTTTATTGCTTTTCTGGAACCAAATATTTTTTTGGTTAGCTATTATCAATGTAGGCCTCAACTTTGAAGTTGAATGTTTTAAAATCTTAATTAGAACTCGTTGCTTTTCGAAACAGAATGATGGTTCTTTATGATGATGGTTTGGATTTTGTAGGAACGTTGGTGGGGATAAAATATTGCTGGATCAGGAAAGAAGTCTAGGAAACATTTAGTCTTGTTTCATTATTTGCAGTTTTGACAAACGTCTATCACTGTCATAAAAGATTTCTCAATTTTCTTTTCAAAGTTGATTCTGTGTCGTATGTTATAGAGGGGGGGGGAGCAGAATATTCTTCCTGCATTCTATCGTTTGTCATAGTCTATGGAATAGAGCTATTACAGTTCGAAGGAAATGCTACTCGTAAATGTAATTTATATCTATTTTTTAAATTATAGAGCATGACTATATTTAAAATAATGAATTCTAATGGAAATATCTAGATTAAACTTCACTTTCAAGATTGTTGTGTAAAGAAATTGAACACAAATGCCTATGTAAAGGTATCAAAGGTTGAAATAGATAGTACAAATGTTTGTTGTTGATATACCCTGTACATAGTTTATTTGACTAATTAAATTAGTTGTTTCAATTTGCTGCCCAACAACTAAGTAATGCGTTTGGTTAAATTTATTTTGTGATGGATAAACATATCTATCATATTAGTGTAGAATGCGTATTATCAACCCAGATTGTTTTAGTATCGGTATATAAAAATGTTTTTTTTAAATTAACAACAACCATTGAATGCAGTTAATGACAAACAGACTAGAAATTACAGATGTTTATTAGAATCGATTTATAAATTAGTTTAGGTAATTTATTTAGGATTAAAACGAAATAATTTATTTATCTTTTTTTAAACTAATCCCTTTTCATTAGAAAGATATCCCCAAAATGTTTTTTGTTGTTGAAAATATCCCCATATTTATTTTTTGTTTAGTTGAAGGTCCATCATTTCCTTTTGGTTACTGCTACCAAGGAGCTCAACTATAATTTCTATGAAAAAGAAGTCACAAAGTTTGGTATTTTAGAAACGCCGAACTTGCAAACAAATATTAAAAAGAGTATGGGGCAGAAATAAGTCTCCATTGATACCGGTTTCGAAAATGGATGCTGAATCAATTTTTTAGAATTTTCACAATAATAGCTCTGTATAAATCCGTGGATGTTGGTTACCTATAAATAAAAAGAAATCAAACATTATAGACCTCTAAAAGTTCAAGATTAAATATAAATCATTGCTTAATTTTTCTATTGTATCTCGAACTTTTAGAGGTCTAAAATATTTTAAAAATCTATTCAATTATTTCATTATTTAAAATTCATCTGTATAGTTGGGGGGTATTCTTTGATGTTTCTGAATTACATACATTGATTTTATTGAATTTGTTTCGTGCTTGGAAGTTTTCAATTTCAATTAAAAATTAACTTACTTTTTATTAGGCATTCAATAATTGCCTCTTTTCCGTCAACGGTTCTCAGCAGCCAAACTTTGGCTGCACAAAATCGGATAAGTTTGATATTCAGGGAATAGAAAGTTAATGTAAATTGTAACCCAAGCATAGATTTTTTTGTCTTCTTGTACTAAATTTATTATAAAATTTAAAAAAAGTCCAATTCAGTATTTGATATGACTACCCATAAACAAACTTTAGTATCAACATTCATATTATTCGGTATCTATTAATTCAGTAGCTATCAGTATTAATTAGATAATCATTAACTAAATTCTTATTATTCAGAATAACAAAGGTTTCATAGTTGTGCATTTTAATTTTTCATATCCACCAACATCTGTAGATATCTGTACATATATTTTAATACTCTGTCTTCCGAAGTATTTTTTTGAAATCGAGAAGGTAAAATATAGGCAGCCTATTCTATAGTTTTAATGTAATTAGTTTATTTCAAATCATGAATTTGTTTATTTATCCATTCCTTCATCGATTACCCGTATTTTAGTGCTTACTACAAAGTATTTATTTTGTCCATTAATTTAGTGCCTTCTTTAAAGGAAAAGTTTTTACTTTATAAGCACAAGTTTATCAGTCACATTTGTAGGACAAAACTAATCAGAGAAAAGAGAAAAAGTGACTCTATGTTAATTAGTGATGCATTTTGACATCACTATTTTTTCGTTTTAGTGCGTATTAAAGAGTTATGTGACTTATTCTTTCCGTATCATAGACCTGTCAAAAGTTTTACATCAGCATATTCGTAACGATTAGTTGCACAGCATTTCTTTGTCTGTATCCGAGCCGTTGGATAGCTTAATCAATTTGGTACCCAGATCCCGGGGAAAATTCAGTAACGTATTTATATATAAAAATAGATATTCCGGATTTTTAAAATATATTGATTTTTCTTGCCAGGGTACAACCTTAAACCAAAAAATTGATAATTTCCATTTTTTGATTAGCAAAGAATTTGTCGAATATGTTTCTTTTAACAAGTGTAGGAAATTTCCTTTAACCCTTATTGATCGTGTTACAGTTTGTAGCAATACTAGTTGGATCTTTATAAATGTATTAATTGTAAATTTTTATAATAATTATTTTGTGTTTTTATTAATTTTGTCCAATTTCTTTTGAAAAATAATATTTATTAATTAAAATCTCTGTAATATGACATAGAAAACAAGGATTTTATAATTCATATTAAACAAAATAAATTGCACACCATCAAGTTCATGATGCTGCTCCCTCCCCAGAAGTTTGCACCTACCTGTCCCCCTCCCTAGAAGTCTGCCCTATTGCTCCTTCCACACACTTATTCCTTCCTAGGTATGCCCAATATGTGATGAGGCTATGGGACAGGCCAACTATGGGGCAGGCTTGAGAAGGAGCAGATATAGGACAGGTCTAGAGACGGAGACAGTTGTGAGATAGGTTTGATGAGGGTCACACCTATGGAGGGAACAATTATTTGGCAGACATGGGGAGGGGTCAGATATGGGGCAGGCCTGAAAAGGGCATCTATAGGGTAGGCCATTGGAAGAAGGGCAACTAAGAAGCAGCTATGGGAAAGGCTTTCGGATGGGGGAAGCTATGATTCGGGCCTAGAAGGTCAGCTCTAGGGAAAGCCTGATGATAGGCAGCGATGCGGCAGGCTTGGTGAGAAGTCTATCTTCTAGTGGCAACAAAACACATGATCAATAAACTCATAAAATTTACGCAACTATTGAGGTGAAAATCCATTTTGGTCATTTTATAGGAGTAACTGATGTCACTTGGCACATAGTAAATCTATTGATTATTTTGGATTGGAGATATCTGGCACTCGCTCATTAGGTCTGTTTCAGAATGTAACACGAATGACCGATGAGGGTACCATCCTGTCTGCTTCAAGCCACATAAAGTATACATTTATTGACTGAATTTGCTAATCCTCATAGAGTTATGAATATATGAATATGTATAGTTCAACTAACTTTGGTAAATAACAAAATGGATTTTAAATGTTACAAAATGTAACACCTGTAGCGATAAGGTTTTAAAACAGTTATGTAATTTTGTGTGTTAAAATCCTATGTCTGTATGTATAGATAATTTATTTAATATAATTAAAGTTTACAAACTAGAGGCTGTGTAAACAGATACTTCCTTGCAATTCTTTCATCTGATATGTTATTAGTATGCCTAGTAAATTATGTAGTCCTAACAGAAATTGAGGTCCTCTGAAGTATACTGGCATAAATTTGAAGTGAATCGAAACAATATTTTCAGCATTGGAAAATTCACTCAGTACCCCTTGAGGCACATGAACCCGTGTCTCTCTTATTTCTGGCGCGGGTCTAACGCGTGTCGAAGACGACCAACCCTATCAAGCTGCACTAGATGACGTTCGTTGTTGATGGCGCCAAGGATGTTGTTGCGAGAACAAAATTTAATAAAATGAACAACATCTTCCGGACATGACAAAATGGATTGTATTTTGTTGATGCTGTAGAGAAATTTGTTTGTTGGTCCCGGTTCGGTAGCCGACTTTAGTCTGACGGCAGTCATCTATTTTTTCTCAACCAACTATGGGAAGTCTGCCTTTGGCACTGTTCCTTGCACCTCAAGGTACCTACCGGAATTTAAAAATGTCAGACAGATGTTAGTAAAAATTACACACTTTCAATTTTGTATAGCTCTCAGATCATCAAAAATCAATATTTTTAAACTACACATTAAACAATGAATTATTTTCTAAGTTTTTTTACTAAATACAATGAGTTATAGCAGTATTTAATTTTAGGATTAGAAATTTTCTAACAATTTTTCCAATTTAGATCCAATTTTATGTTTTTAGAGGCCCATCACATATCCTTGTTTCACTGATGCCAACTTCATGTCATTCGGTTGCGACGTATTTTGAGCGATCCCTCCGGGGGAATAGCGATGTCTAAGATGACTGAACATATTCATAATATGTACATACGCTATTATGAACACCTGTTAGATAGAGTAGATCATACACACGTGGCATGCGTATTAAATTAAATCAGATTTTTTAGATGAATCTAATTTTATGTGTAGAGAGAATTAAAGTATAATTAAAAATTATCCAACTATACATTTGTATTAGCCTATCATTGAATTTGTCGAAAGTTTCCTTAAATGGATAATAGGTTTTGCAAAGTTAGTGATGTGAAATATTTTATATCAATATTTTACGTCAATGTTTTAGCTGCTATTTGGCATTCTTTCTTTAAAACTGCTGTTACCTCACAAGGCTTTTTGAAGATTTGCCTTTTTAAGTATGGTTCAATTTATTTGAGTATGAGACTTTTTCATGCCAGTTTCTCAACACAAAGTCTTAAGAGATGTCGTGTATTCTCCTCAATTGTATGTTGAACAAAACTATTACTGACATAAGCATGGATTTTTTTAAGTTTTTGAATATAGGAAAATAATGGTCTCTATTGCTTTCATGCAATTGCTAATTTGTGGAGAGAGTAAACTAGGTGTCATACTTTATTCTTTGATGGCAATATATTTAGAAGAAGCTCCAATATCAGTTTAAATTTCAAAGAAAATAATAAGGCGGCATGCGTTTTTTGTTGTAGGTATATCAAAATAAATAGTTTATGTAATTCACAATCATAGAAATTCACAAGATAAAAAGAACCCACTAAACTTAGATAGGTTGTGCTAGTGGTGGAGTGCTGGCTTTATTTTTAGTATTTCTGTTCTGATGTTTGATTTTGTATTTTTCTATTATGATTACAATAGATTGAACTTCGTTTTTATATTATTAATTGCTAGGAAATTTTAAGAGCGGGGTCCGACTCCGAAAGGTAACGAGACAAATGCTATAACTATTTTTGGGTTGATATTTTTCATTGATATTCACGTTGTGGTAGGGAATTCTATTCTATAGTGTTCTGCCGAATTAGTTATTAGGCAGGTTCAATTCTATGGCATCCACTTTCTCCATCCTTC
>JAUYWI010107072.1:0-11143 GCA_034780595.1 Parotoplana pacifica
TTGTAAATTATTTTACTGCACTAGAATTTTAAATACTTTGTCTGAGATGCCAGGAAATGCATTCTAAAGTCTAAAATACAAAAAAAATTCCTCGCAAGCTCGGTATTATAGGCTCGCTCCGCAGGCCGCTCGCCATGAAACTTATATTACGCCCCACCTAACTGAAAATGCTGGATCCGCCCCTGAGAGTGATGCAATATAACTGAAGCCAAAACCATGTTTTCAGTTAACTTTCTGAAAATGAGATCAAAGAAAAATGTTGTAAACCATTTCCTTCTCTGGGGGAAATGCAAAGACCTTTACTGCGCTATCCAGCGCATTAAGTCTTTGGGGGAATTGACATTGGAGACTGCTTCAAGAAAATATAAAGTCACTAATGGCAAAAAATGAAATACAGATTTCTATGGTTATAAAATTTAATGTAGTTAAAGAGCCCCACATAAATCCATATCCAGTTTTTTTTATAAAAGATTTAAATATTTTTGTGACGCAAGTTGCCCTACCAATCAAATAAAAAAATTTTGCATACCTACAGAAGTAAATAATATGTCATATGAAACAAAAGATATTAACGTTCATCTATAGGTCTTGATAAAATTGGCTATTGATGGAATCGATTAAAACTGGTAACGGTAAGAAGAATGTAGATATGCCGGCTAAAAAATAAGGAAATGGGTTAACATCTATTCTCTTTTATTTCACGGTACCGCAGCGATGAAGTTGACTATCTAGTCTGAGTTGTGGAGGTCTAATTCGTTGAATAGGTAAGGTAGAACTAGAAGTACTACATAGAAACAAAAAATCTGTTATCAGAATGGAGTATTGACTAATTTAGGACAATTTCTTTAAAGAGAGGACTACCTATCTATCAAGGACAAGCTGTCTATGTAAGTACCTAACAACAATATAGTTAATTAAGTTTCATAAAATTAGAAACGTATCACAAGTAGGTAGGTACTTTGTTCTACAATCAAGACGATCAAGCGAGCAAGGTGATTGAAAAGTTAAGAGTTTTCAAACAGAATATATGGAACAGAATATTATGGAAATTATAGTTATACGTGGAATCCTCAGCCAAAGACCATAGAAATGGTTAGAAGCATTTCTCTCCTTATTTTATTTTTCAACAAATGCGTAAACATTATTTTGTTTAGTTTCTTCTATAAAAGATAGTTTCACATTTAGAAGGCACTCATTGACTGCAATCAAATACCGTTTTGCTATTAAAAATAGGTACCTATTCCAATCAACATAAAATATTAATGAATGTAAAGTTTTAGGTATAGGGTATTTTAATATTCTTAATACTACATAGTTTAATAGTACCTAGGTATAAATTATATTACTGTTTAGCATTTCATTTTCAGATTACTTTCAAAAGTTTTCTGATATGACTCGGATTTATTTTTATTTTTTATTGATTACACTATTAGGCGTATTAAAAACTCATTTTTATTTGTAAAATAGATAATGGAAGGTCTTACTAAGTCCTAGGTATACACCTCTGGTAAAAAGCTTTAGTACATTTTCAAAAAACTCTTTTTTGTCTCAAACAAATGGTATATTTTTAAATTATTACTATGTAATTAAAATTAGTTACTTTTAAATATGATTAAATGGAATAACGACATGTATAATGTTCAATGGAATATTTATAGCATGTACAACAATCAGTATTTCTTAGGATACCCGTTGGAATAAGTCACCCCTGTATCCGTCAGGGCATTGAATCAGTGAGGTTTTGTAGTTCTTCAACAGTGATTACATGGTTCCACACATTTAAAACAGCACAGATGAGCTCGTTGGTTTTCTGTGTTTATTTACCAGACGTTGTACCCTCGACCAGAGGTTCTCTATTGTGTTCAAATCAGGACGTTGACCTGGCCACCAAGGAAGCGGCGTGATCTGTGAACCACCAATAAAAGTTATTACCAGCTTTGAGAGATGACACAGAGCTCCATCGTCTTGGAAGTATGAATTGCTACCAGGAAACCATTCACGAGCGGATTTTACAGGACGTCCTGATAAATTGCACCATTAAATTTCAAATCATTCTCCAGGACTACTTTTACCCCAAAAAAAAACAATGCCGAATGCTGTGTCTATCAATTATTATGCAATAAATCATCGCAATTGTGCCTATTCAGCATAAATAGCTTTTTTATTCAGAAAAAATCTATTAAAGTAAATTTATGAAGCCACTTTTTAGCCACCTATCAGGTGGGAAATACAACCTAGGAATTTATCATTCTAAACTATTTGTAAACGAACACTATCTCTGGAATGTATTTTGCTTATTAGCAGCAAATGGGTATTTAAATACCCATTTAGAAATTGTATTAACAAAAAATCTATAACCTTTAAAATGCTCATACTTACTTACACTTCAATTAAATTTGTTGCTGGCTGTTATAGGTATAACCACAGAAATATAATTTCAGAGTAAAGAGACGTATTTATAAGCACAAAGACATGTACTGAAGATTCAGAGGAAATGTATTTATAATACATATATAGATAAATATATATAGTTTTATCTACATTTACGCTTTATTTTTCTAGGTCACGAAAGGATTCTATATAGAAAGATGCTACCAGGTGTTTTAGAAATAACGCTGAATCCAATACTCAAAAATAAGCTGTTGAAGCAATAATTACTCTTCCAAAAGTGACAGAAGATGTTGGCGAACGTCTTTCAAGGGCACATGGCTTGGAGAAGATGAAAGCAAGAAACATGCTGGCAAAGATAATTTCTTGTATAATGTTCCTTGTTAGACAGGGGCTTGCTCTTCGTGGCGAGAGTAACGACGAGGTTTCGAACCTTATTCAGTTGCTTAAAATGCAAGGAGCTGATAAGCCTAACATTTTGAAGTGGCTCAGTAAGGAAAATGTATCATATGGTTGTCCGTGGAGTGTTGGCTTATATTTCAACTTCTCCATTAATTACCATTTTGATGGACGAGACATCAGACAAGTCGAACAAAGAGCAGTTGACTCTTGTTATCCGTTGGGTTAGCAGCAATTTGCAACTTTCAGAAGAGTTTCTAGAGTTGTATTCTCTCGACAAGACAAATGCAGAAAGCATAGCATCTGCATTATTTTTTGACGCTCAGATTCGGTTCCAGATCCCACTTTCCAAAATCAGAGGACAGTGCTACGATGGCTGTACCACAATGTCCGGACCACGCTAAGGTGTAGCAAAAAAGATACAGGAAAGAGAACCATGGGCAGTTTTTACCCACTCTTTGGCCATGTCCTAAACCTAAGTTTGTCTGACACAATAAAAAAGTTATCATTACAGCGAGACTGTCTAGATACATCATATGAGTTAGTAAAACTTGTAAAGTTTTCGCCAAAATGAGAAGCAATGCTCTCACTCGATGGACTGTGCGAACGGATTCTCTTGCCAGCATTACCTATAGCCAATTATGAACCACTTCTGGATCTCTGGTCTGAAGCACTCAAAAGTACCAACGACAAGAATACGTGGCATTGAAAGTCAGATGCGCTGATTTCAGTTCCCGTTTGCTCTTCATCTTGGACAGTTAATTCTGAGGCACACGGATCGCCTCAGTGCTACTCTTCAGGAACCAGATTGTCCTCTGTTGAAGGATACGAAATTGCCATGCTTTCCGTCAAGGCACTGGAGAGACTTCGGTCAGATGAAAACTTTAATCTATTCTGGGAAAAAGTTGAAACAGAACGTGCTAAAGTTGGTGTGGATAAAACATCTTTGCCACGACCTCGAAGACCCAATAAACGATATGAAGATGGATTGGCTGAGACGGAATTCCCTGTGTATAAGCAGTACTACTATGAAGCCTTTGACTGGGAAGTTTCATCTATTAAAGAAAGGTTTTTGTAGCCTGGCTATCGAATATTTTCCCAAATTGAGCAGGTGTATCTGAAAACACAATGTCTCCGAATTATAAAAAAACATTAATATACAATGCACTCTCTATGCCACGAATTCTTTATACCTATGTAGCATACAATTATATGCAAAGGAAGTTCGTTACTGGGTTCGGAAACTACAAAAAACTCAAAATCGTATCTTAAATATTCTTTTCAAATTGGACAAACTGACTAGAATCAATTTATTTTATAAATAAGGAAATACTGCCGATAAAAGACCAAGCAAGACTTAGATTATTATTAATTGGCCACAGTCATTTATCAGTATTACATATAAAGTTATGGAAATTTGTGAAATAATCTTAATTTGAAATTCTCAAGCAAAGTTTCTAACATTCAAAATAAACTTACCAAAGAAGCTGCTATTCAAACGAACCGCCAACCTACCGAAATAAAATTAATTAAAATAGAATTCATTTTAAATCTAACATTAAAAATAATTTCTTAACTTCGTACATTTAGATCTATAACTTGGATACTTTTACATATATTTTAGATCTATGACTTTTTGCAGACTGCACCTTTTATTCCTTTCTCCAAAAACAAATTTTTACTTTGTATTTGTATTTGTATTTGTATTTTTACTTTTTATTTGTACATTTTAGCGCCAATTTTTAAATAACATTTAATATATGAATAGGATATATTTTAAATAGTCGGGATAAATATAGATCAGCTTCAAAGATGTCTTTTACCCCTGGGAATTGTACCTATAGTTTGTAACTTTTTCTTTCCCTAAAAAATAATAATAATAACTATTATTATTTATGTATAATTATCTATTTCTATTACTATCCTAATTGCTAAAACAACTAAACAAATAAAACCATATGTGTAAACATTTTTAGCATTTTAAAAACACAAATGCTTCTTCGATGAGAATATTCAAATATTGATTTTGAGTTAAAACTTATCATATTTGATAAGCTTTAAATCAAATACAATTACTTTTCTACATATACTATATACTGTATATTATAATAAATTCTAAATTCAGTTTACCTAAGTAAAAATGAAGCACTTAGGTAAAAACAATATAGAATACGTTGAACAAGACACTAATGGTTGGTACATAGAACTAGTAAGTATAAGAAAATGCAATAATTTCATAAAATTATTATAAGCATTAGGTAGGTACATACCTATATGGTCTATTTTTATACCTTGTACCTTATTGGATTTCTTGGAATTTCCAAATTTCTTGGAATTTATTAAATGAGATATTTTATTCCGATTGCATTTTTATGACACACCCCTGTAATGTAACTAATACCAATCTTACAATAAAGTATACTATATAGGTATCTAGATGATAGCCATACAAGTAATTTAGGTTGTTAATTTCGAATAATTCTACCATTTCTAAAAAATATATCTTCCATTAAATGATGTAGGAATATGAAAATATACAGAATCCGGTCGTTCAAATGTTTCAGTGGTAATAAATGATTATATATATTTTAGATGCATTTCTAAATTTTCACATACTACATGAACATTTTCAATAAAAACAATATCTATCTATCAATCTATCTATGTTTTGGAGTTAGGTAATTGTATAAAACTATATATTGGGTGATTTCAAGTTTGGTGTTACACTCGAATAAGTGTTTTTTAAATTAAAATTGCGAAACATTTAAATTTTAATGCTGTAATTTTAGAGTTGTGGGTTTCTTTGGTTGTTTTATTTTCCGGGATAATTTATTCCCTTGCTGTGGATGTTATTTCTTCGGTGTATTCTGACACCTCTGATATCTAAAGGTCTGGTTCTTTGATCTCTAAAATTACCTAACTAAAATGCCTAATTTCGGCTAAGAAAAGCCGTTCCTAGATTATTTAATATTTAATTTAAAAACTATAGAATTTTGAGGCTGAATTTCCCCCCAAGTTTAACCACTACAAAACAAGAGACAAATTTTATAACATTATAATTACCTCAGGGATTGAGACTTGGCGTCTGTCCGGGTGGTGGGTGAGAATGTGGTGTTTGAAGATGTGGTGTACGAAGATGCGTCGGTGTCAGTATAAAAATGTGTGTAAAATGTGGATGCAGAGTCTACTTATATACCCGGTTCTGACTGTACTTTTCGATCTGCTAACCTAATTAGCAAAATGATGTAATTGTCAATACTCATAACTCCAGATGACAAATGAACTGATTAATAAATTATGTAAGACAATGACTAATTTAGCACAACCACATGTTAGAATTGGCAGTTAGAAACAATCTAATCAAAATGATAAACCTCAAGTGAGCACTTTGCATGATAAAAATTAACAAGAACAAATTATTACATAACTCGTTTAAGTGGTCTTAGTTTCGTTGTTAACATCATTTTAAATTCAGACAACGATTCATTGCATTAACCAGATATTTAACAAGAAAGTCACGCAATGAAAACCTTTTCCACATTATTTCCTTCAAATCATGCTCTTTGACTATTTATATTATGAATCCTACCAAATACAACCTCATAAACATATTGATTCTAAACTTGAAATTGAGTTGGAGTTAACCCCTAAAGGCTTATTTGTAACATGAAAATTAATATTATTATGTTTTTGTGCTTGTTATGTGGTCAAGTTTCTATATTAGTTTCAAAACTATTTTTAGGAAAAATTTCATATAATAAACAAGATAATCATTCTACGCTTTACATTAAAAAAATATTTTCTTAGTTCAGGTTGGAGTGACTCAGGTGTAACACTTAAGTTACTCAAATGTTTATTTCAACACTTTACACAGTATTAACTCAACTCAAAACAATGGTTTCAAGTCTGGTGTTGAAATGTCATATTTGGGGTAGAGTTTACGCTGAGGTTACACCAAACTTGAATCAAACATTGTCAACAATTTGAAAAAAAAATTGCAAAAATTTGAAGATTTTCAAAAGTTATATTAATATTAATATAACTATTGAAAATCTTCAAATTTTTGCATTAGACCGGTGAAAAAGGACAGTTCATATAGGAAAGAGCCAATTAATAAAATGTTGGTCATTCAAGTCATTAAAAATTCTATTTTTGACATGTATTAGGCATTGGCGCAAAATCAGTGGACCTCAATGTCAGACTTTGGATATTTATTACTTGGCACACTATTGAAATAAATATATATTTGAAGATATAATGATTTTTTCAATTTATGAGGAAATTTCTAATCTCTTCTATAAGATTTTCAAAATGGCTAAATTTGGCCCAAAAAAATTACACACTTTTTGGCTGAATATTTATTCAGAATACTAAAAATCAATTTCGTCTAAGGCGAAAATAATTTAAAAAAATGGTTCACAGGTTGCACCATGTTACGAACAGAAATCAAATATTCAAAAACACGGAATGTGGTACTTGACATGTTTGTAGTTATTTACCAAATATGTTATCAATTACATTAGTAGTATATTAATTAATATTTTTGTAAAAGTACATTTTTCAAAGGGAAGTCAGGTGATCTTCGGGGGTCAAAGGCAAAAAATATTTACACTAAAAAAATCCGGGAGAATTTAATGCTGATTGCAAATTTCATTCCAATCGGAGTGAGCATTGTCAAGCAGTTTCCAATTTTCGTCAGGAGAGTACCCTGTGACCTCGAAGAGGGTGGTCACTTTGAAAAACTTGGTTATGTAGAAAAAAGGGTCGCCATCAACTGATTGTATTGGGTTAAAGAAACAAAACTAGTCAATAAATTTTGAATAAACTTTTATTTCAAATCAACAAAACCAAGATAGGTGAATAAATACAAATATTTATCTGTAGGTACACTAGATACAAATTATAAACGAACAGTTTAATTCCCAGATGACAGATGGACGAGATCGTTTAGACTAAAATGAAAAGAAAATATCAAAATGCAGTATTCATCAAGCCAAAATGCAGTATTCATCAAACTAAAACTGTAAATACAAAAAAAGCTTATGTCACGGAAGAATATTTGTATTTTTTCTGAAAAAAATAACACAGATCATATTAAAATTAAATGATTAAGAGCAAATAATCATTTTCATCAGTTTGGGATCATCCACAATCCCCTGCATAATCGATAGGGGTCTTGAAAACTGTACAGGAAATATGATACCAGTGTGCTAAATTCTGTTGAGAATTTTTTAATCTAAGCATGTCTTGCCTCTGTCCCCTCAAGGTCACCTGAAGACCCTCTGAAAAATTAAAGTTAGGACAAAGGGTACATTTTAGCAACAAAAAAATCAATTCTGAAATTTTTAATTTTAGGGCAGGCAATTAAAAATGTCTTAGAAACTGATAAAAAGCTTTTTTTTAAATCAAACAGAACAATTTTTATGCAAATAAATTCACTTTAAAATATCCATTTTTATTTGAACTTTGTAGACGCAACCATACAGGCATCCAATTTTTTAAATATATTTTTATTGGATTTCTAATTCTAACTCTGAAATTTGAATATCATAGGATGTGTCGATCAGATTTAGAACCAGTAAAGTGATTTTATCTTTTTTTACCCCAAAAAATAAACAAATTAATATTTTTCATAACTTTTAATGGATTTTTATTATTAGGTCCCCAGAAGAACTTCACACCGGTGTACCAAATTCAACGGTTCGCAGATTATCTACAAGAGTCAAAGAACACATTCCAAAATAGCTGATAACGGACCCACAAGCCACCAAAGTACCTACTAGCTCAATCGGCAAACATTTACCTTCTTGCTCTCGAATCTCTTCAATCGAAGCCCGTCAGAAAGTTAGCGTGATCGGACAATCGAGGAAAAAGTTGAAATTGGCTATCCTCGAAACGTTATTCATTAAACATTTTAAACCTACTTTATGCATCCATACCGATTTTGACTACACTGTCTCCTTACCATTCTAATAACTTTCTATCTCTTTGTCATCTTCTTATGTATTCACCCTATCTCCCTCCTCCATTATCTATCATTGCTTTCGCCATACTTTGTCTCCTCTGTTATTGATTGATTTGTTTATTTTGCTTGCCATGCATTTTCTGTATTTAACCGAAGCTGTAATTTCTTATGACTCATTTCCCTGTAACTCTGTAAAGAAGAGACGAAATATCGTGTTTATTAATTGATGAAATTTTTGTTTTCATTCAATTTTATTTTAAATTTACTACCGATGACCAACCTATTTTCTAATTTCATTGGAACTTTAACTAAAGGATTTTAAAATCATGTTGTACTTTTTGTTATAGGATCGACACAATTTTTTTCGACGGTTGTCTGCTCAACTAAGTGATGTTGCTGATCAGAAGAAGGTAGGTATGATATAATAGCATTTCTAGATTGGGGATATGATATAGCATCTCTGAGGTGAGTTAATGCTACTTACTTTTCTAGTATAAATGAAAATATTATATTTTTTATAACATTTCTAAATTTGTCGGTCAAAAAACGCACATAATTTGTTATTCTTAAATTGTACTAAAATTACAGTTATTGCTGTCAAAGATGGATCCATAAAAGCAATATTGTAATTTTCTAAAGCATACAATTTAAGAAAAATAAATGATGATCAATTGTTTCATGTACATATTCAGGCAATGATCAATTTCTATTCCCCTGAAGGCGGATACAAAACGCTTCTCGTTAACGAGACTATGCTGGCAAGAGAGGTGATTGAACTCCTGGTAGCGAAGAACCACGTACTTCATGATCCTAGTTGGCAAATCTTTCAAGTGCAAATAAGTGATGTTTTGGGTAAGAAAGATGGCGACAAAAGATAAAATAATGAAATAATGTGTTAACGTTTCTATCATGACGAGGATTAAATTGTTGTAAGATGAAGTAATGAAACAGTGCCAATGTTTTTATCATATATAATGACTAAAGACATTTATATATTCAAAATTCTATTACATAAAACCTCATAACAAACACGGTGTTCTTTATCAATTTCATCATTTTAAATTTTTGAAAAGAAATTTTCGTACAAATCTTCGAAAACAAGTATTCTTAAATAAATTGATGTTCCCACAACTGAAATTATAAAAATTAATTTTGATTCACCATCATAAGCCACTACAAGCCCGGTTTCGACTTGTTTGGATCTCATCAGTCGTAGGTATCGAACCCGGACCTGCTGGCGTGTAAGGCAAATGTTTTACCCACTGAGCTTCCGGGCTGCTGATGAATAAAATAAAAACGTTTCCAATCACCAACAGTATGGATAGCTCAGTGGGTAAGACACTTGCTGACACGCCAGAGGATCCGGGTTCAACCCTACGACCTACGACTGATGAGACCTAGAGATCCAAACTGGTCTAGCAGTGGCTTATGCTGGTAAATCAAAATTAATTTGTATTCTTAAATAAAAAGATCTATTTTGATAGATAAGTGAATGGCTTTTGTGTTTCATATTTAAAAAAATAATTGTTTGTTTTTCTACAGCGTTCTTTATATTCAAAGCTAAAATACTTTACAAATAACGTAAATGACCAAGAATTTTTTAACACAAAATGAAAATGGCTTTACGAAATATCAAATACTAAAAAATACTAAGACAAAAGTTTATCTTTTTATAAATTAGATGTACTCCATAACAAGTACATACTAATTTATTATCAGAATTTAATTTTACAATTTGTTCATAATATGAATCAATGATTGTGTAATTAATATTTTAGAATGTCCAATCGAAGATCACGAAAATATTCTTAAAATCTATGAAAGCTGGCCAACGAGCTCTAATTATAGATTTTTCTTTAAACACAATTTACGTAAGGTGCATGTGTTTCAGGATTCAAAGGTATGACAATGATGAATACTTAAATATGTAGACAAAATTCAAACAATCAATATGTACCTACTCAGATTTTCCAGATATACCCTTGATAGAGCAATAAAATCATTTTCAAAAATCGATAATGGAGCTGAGCTATGAAAACAACAGCATGATGACGTCATTAGGTCCAAAATATAAAAATGTTCAAACTGACTTCAAACTTAGATTTTTTATTTAATTTATCAAATCACATTTATTTTAAAGAATAAATTTCCTGATTTGTGGTTCTGAACTACTTAGTGGATACATATGTAGACAAATTTGCGGTCAATTCATAGTTTGACGTCATTCTGGTCTCTTCCGCATATCTCCTCATCAAAACTATTTTGTTGAAAATACAACCCTCGACAAAAAAAACCGTACCGATTAATTTTTTTGATTTTTTTCACTTTATTGAAAATATCAATACAATTTCAGTAACAGAGTGGAATATTTATTCACTAAAAAAACAGATA
>JAUYWI010107083.1:0-22153 GCA_034780595.1 Parotoplana pacifica
TCATCGTAGCTCAGGGTGGGCACACCCGATACTGACTGCTACAGCACAAGTCCTCAACCCCCCCCCCCCTCAGAGAACACGAAAATGCCCTATTTAGGGCTACCTCATATTGATTGATAAAAGTTGCTTCCCGTTTTGTTTTATTAGCAAGTTCTTCCATTTATTTTGGAAATCAGTGTATCTTGTTTTAGATAAGTCTATTATTATAAAATATTACAAAATATTTATCACCTTAAGTCTATTATTATTAAGTATTCAGATGTGTAGATTCATCTATTTTCATAAGTTTTATGTTGTTTGTTGATTTTATAAATAATATAATCTGCCATTTAAAATGTTTTCCTGGTGCTAAATAAAAATTTAGCCTATTTAAGATATATTTATGTGATCTGGAATCAATGGCAAATGTATCAAACAGAGACTATTCCAACAGATTAGCATACATTATTTATCAGTGAACAAGTCAAATCAAAGTGTGAGGAACCTACTTGCTACTGGAAACAACTTGAATTAGAGTAGTATGATATTCCACATGAAGTTGGTACTGATACATATGTAGTATGCAGATGATTACTATGCCTACATTTTCCAAATGCAATAGAAATCCAAAATATGTTCAATTGGAAGGTTTGGTAAAAAAATTCTCATGGCAATACAAACCCAGAACAGGAGTTTTCTTTGGAAGAGGCACTTGTACATTTATAGTACTTACCTGAGAGAAGACACTTTAGTGGTCTTTTGAAATGTCCATGATAAATTGATATATGTTAGTGGGGTGAAAGACTTTCCAAGTTTCCTATTGACTTAAGTCAGAAATTCATGCCAACACTATCAAAATGACTTGGAAGCAAAACAAAGCTGGATATGGAGGCTAAGTAACAACAAAGTGGAAAAATTAAAATTAAAAATGAGAGAAACAATCTTTCTGAAATTAGTGATCAAATAAGACAGTTAAGGTATTATTCTTGCCTTACTTTGGCCATGCCTGTCATCAGCAGAGCTGTAGCTTAATGAAGATAGTTATCAAAGTAACAACAAATGGCTCTAGAAGGAAAGACAGACAATAGAAAATATATGTTGACAACATCAGAAACTGGCTGAAATGTGATATTGCAGAAGCAACTCATTTAACAATAGACAGACCTCAATGGCAAATTTCATATCACTGAGCAGAAAGTGCTAAACATGATGAAGCTTATTCAAATAGCTGAATATAATTTTCTTAAGTTTAATTTTTTTATTCTATTGTATTGGAATTGGTTTAGTGGTTCAAAAGTTATGTCTATTTTCCATACAATATATAAATTAAACCTTAAACAATTTTTATATGTTTATGATACATGAATTATAGTGTGTTCTGTTAATGATTGCAGTTTTATTCTAAACCAAACATTATGAACAAAGTACATCAATGAATAGTAGATATGTATAATTATAAAACATATCATTGTATTAATAAATATATACACACATAGGTACAATTTGACAAATACATCCCATTCACATCTATCACCTTATTTGGCAGTGATCAAAGAGATTTCTAAATTTATTGTCCAGTCTTTGTGGTGTAAACTTCCTTTAAATTAGCAATATTTTTGTTGCATCTATGAGATACCATATTTTGAAATATAACAATCCTGTAGATTAAAAACTGGTAATATGTTTCATAAGTATGTTGTGTGATACCTCTACTTTGCCAAGTTTGTGCTGCTGTGCACTTAAAGAGTACAATATCCATTTGGCTCCAACACTTGTTAAGCCAAAATATTCATTGATAATGGTAGCTACAGTTGTTTTTGATATTTTTTATCTTCCTGTGACTTCTGACATCGTTTGACAGGAAATTTGATCATTTTATTCAAATAATTGGTGTATAAATTCTACATTTTCTTCAGAATTTTGGATTCTGGTTTTGCCAACATTGGCTTAATATCTTATTAATAACTTTTTTATAAGAAATTTATAAAATGTTACCACAATGTCTATTACTCCGAGTGAACAAAGCTAATGAGTTTTAATAGATCTCCAAGTATACATAATTTTATTCTATGCTGTCATTGGAAATTCACTTTCTATTAAATTTTGAATTATAATAAGAATTTGTAGTCAATGGAAGAACTTCAAATAATATGCAACAAGTATTGTCCATGTTAAATAAAGAAATTCTATGTATAAAAAGATAAAACTTTTTATCAATGCATAAAATAAAAGTTGTATTCTATGCATTGATAATAAGTTTACTATTACATTAAAATCACGAATCAACAAATAAATCAGTATTTTTTAAATATATAATATTACTTGCAAGTAATATTTAATTTTATTACAATTATTATCTAAATAGCATAAAAATGTATTTATTGAGGCAATATAAAGTTTTTCTCCATGACAATGAAGTAGTCCATTGTATATAGAGTAACTTTATAGATTGTTCTATGCATGAGAAAGTAAACTTGTTATGAATGCATAGAATAAAACCCATATTTGCTTTATAAATAAATTCATTGACATTTAAAATAATTTGAGGCTATTTAGAAACGTGTAGATAAATATTATAGAAGTTTTATAGATTTAAATTTGAAGTAAAATAATGTCCACAGATTAAAACGCATCATAGAGGAAAATATTTATGCTGGTTTGGTAATAAAATCGTGGTTAGATTTATAAAATTACAATGAATAACAGGACTTGCTATAGTTTTTCAGTTCCAGCTTTATATTCTCTCATATGTACTGTTTATATAGTGTAAATCATAATTGCACTCAACTGCATATATTTAACGTTCTGTAACAGCTATGTGCACCAAATTTGGAATATAAACTATTTTGAGGTAGCTCTACCATGTGCAATGGCAATTATGTTTCTAGTGTTTATTAATCAGTGGTTGTTATGGAACATTGAGGCCCCTAGCTATGGTTGCTAGTGGAGAATACCATTTTGCTTCTTATTGGGACATTTCCAATATATGTTCCAAGTTTCAAAAGAATTGATTAAAGTTTACAGGTAGTTATTGGGTCTGAAGAAGAAGAATAATAAGAATAAAATTTGGGATTTTCGAACTTCTATATCTAACCTTCTGTAATAGTTATGAAGTTGACAATTATCATGTCGAAGGTACTACACTATAAAAAAATAATTCTATCAAAATGTTAAATACTTAGCTTTCAAATGGCAGCTGTCTGAAAAGTGATCTTTCTTGTCATATTCTAATATACCTTATTACTGTATGTAGGTTGCTGCATGAGCTAACAACCTACTACTGTAGGTTTAAATTTCTAAAAAATATGCATTATAATTATTTTAGTAGTGTATAAATGAATCTACAAATATTTTAAATATGTATTTATTTGAGTTTACTTGAAACTTTCTATTTAGTATTAACTTCATTTCCTAAGTAGCCTTTAGATCCTGGTGCTTAATAAAGCAATTATTAAAAGTAGAAGAAATTATTTGGTTTTAGTGCATTTAGCTATGATTCTTATTGAGATCCATTTAGGTAGATAATCATAGAATACCTAAAGCAGTTAAATAAAATAACTAAAAGTTTAACTAGTTAATTGATTTTTAAATGATGATTCTAGCTAGTTAGAACTACAAGAAGGTCTGGAAAGTGGGAGGGTGTATTTCATTCAAAGGGGTGCAATTTTATGCATATCAAATTTAATAATTGCATTCATGAAATCAAATGGAAAGAATGTATGTGTATTTTAGCCCAACAGGGGTGGATACAGTTTTTTTTAGGGAGAGTGGTAGGGTGTTTCCTTTCAGAGGATCAAACTGTTGGAAGAGCAGAAGTAATGTGGGCTGTTGCCACAACTGATGAGTTATAAACAGCAAGTTTCAAATAAATTAGAGCAATGTTACTTTTTAAATCAAGTTGATCCATCTTTGACTTGACATTCCATTTTTTATGCATTGGAAATTGTTATGTCTGAAAGAACAGTGAATTGTCTGGTCTTTTATCTGTAGCATTTATTTATTTTTATTAAGTAAATTCGTTCTAGTAAATGTGTCCAATTTGAAAAGAATTTTTGTAGTTGCCAAACCCAGTAACCATCTTTCTTTGCATATAATTCTATGCCATAAAGAATGTGGGGCATAGAGTGCATTGTAAATAATGTTTTTTATAATTCAGAGACATGTTTCTTAGTTGATAATAAAGAAGAATTCTTGAATTATATTTATTTATAATGTATTTAATATGTAGATCCCATTTTAAATCACTTTGCAAATCATAGCTAAAAATTTAGTGCAACTTTTTTTGAATAATTTCATTACATATAAATATTTTTTTCTTTTACTGAAATTAAGAAAGTGAATCTTTTCCACATTAAGCATCAGCTTGTTACTATTTAGCCATTTTGGCATTCTGTTAGAGTGCTATTGCATTTTTCAATAAGACCCTCATATGTATTATTGATACAAAAAAGATTATCATCAGCAAAAAGGTTTACTTCTGCCATATCTGATAAATATTTTATATCATAAATTTAAAGAAAAAAGTGGAGTAGTCCATGCACACTTCCCTGGGGCACACCATATTTGATGTAATTTTTGTTTGGTGCAGCCTCCCCTATTCCAGTAACACAACATTGTCTATGAGTCACATTACTTTTTAATAATTGGTTAAAGGGTCCAATTATACCATAAATGTCAAGTTTCCTTATTAGAATTTGATTATCAATACTATCAAAAACTTTGCTTAAATCAATGAATATGTCAAATATTTTTTGTATGTGTAGATTAAAGCATCTATTGTTAAATTCTTGTTGAAAGACTAGGTTAAAAAATTGGTCTATAATTGTTGCACTCATATTTTGGGCCTTTTGTGCAAGGGAATGATTTTGGCTGTTTTCAGACAGTCTGGATATTGCTTTTCTTGAATAGAATAATTTTTGAGTTGTGTTAATACAGGTGTAATTTCTAAACAAAATATTTTAGCCATTTTTGCAATATTAAATGTAGTGTGCTGGCACTGACTTTATTTCTCATCTGGATCAGTGATGTATAGGAGAAGATGCCAACAGAAGTAGAAAAGTACCTGTTTGTTGATGATAGTGCCACATCAATCCAAGATGAAAATGGGATAGAGCAGTGAGGAAGTGTCAGAGGCAGCAAGGGCCTTAGAAGAGTGGACCATTGATTTGAAGCAAAAACTGGCAGCTGAGAAATCACAAAGTATGCTACTCACAATGTGGACTATGGAGGCCAGTAAAGAAGGAGAAGAACCTGGTCACTAATAGGATTTGAAGAAATACCCCTATTAATATTGATTTTTGTTGTTGTATTGCATATCAAATCATTCACATACATTAATTGAACACATCGAGATTTACCCGAAATTATTAACAATAAAAGAAAACTTTGTATTCAAAAAGTAGAAAACGAAATTGAAAGATTGGATATTTTACAAAATGTTGATATGAATAAACTTAACAATATAGAATCAAATGCAGTACAACTCATCTCTAATGCTAGTTCTGATAATCTTCAGAAGAATTTAGAAAATACTTGGTGAACATTAAAATCAAAGGAAGAAGAAAAAAGCAAAGAAATCTGGAACAACTGAAAATATTTCTTTGTATCTGATAAACATTAATTTTGTGCATCCTAGAACGGATTTGTTATGCAAGTTGGAGCATTAATAAATGAGTTAAATTCAAAGCATGCAGCTTATTAGGGTAGTTATAGATATCTGGATTGGTGTCTGAATTAGCTGATTATTGTTGAATTCACCAGCAAGCATTATATTTGGTTTAATTATCTAATTAGAAATGATGAGAATTCTTTTCTACTAAGTTTCAGATGCTTATAGATTGCACTAATAAACAATGGGCCATTTTTAGTGCTTACTTTGATAATTATGTTTTCAACAAGAGAACTTTTGATTGAGAGATTATCGATTTTCTTATGTAAAATTCCATTTCTAACTAAGATTAGTACACCACCACATTTATTATCTACTTGATATGATGTAAATAATTATTATTGAAATTTACAGAAACAATTTCTTCAATATTATGCCTGGTTTCTGTCAAAATATATATGTCTGGTGATTTTAATAAAGAGTTGATAAATAATGATAGTTTAGAAAAAGGTGCTTTTAAGACTTATTTATAATATTGAATTATTACTCAAATATATGTTAGATACATTATTATCAATAAAAATATTTACATTTCTCTATATTCTTAAATAACAACTTCCATGCATCTGAACATTAATTCAAACAATATTTAAATGGTTTCTTCAGTATGTAGTGCATCCAAATATCACTGTTCATGCCAGTAATATTATTGGCACAAAAACACCCAAAGTATGCCTAATCTCCCAGTATGTGATGTGGATTGTATATGACTAGTATATATTGTTGTTGTTAGCTTATTTCGCATCCAGAGTACATAGTCATGTTAGAATTAGGCACCTCTGGATTGAGAGTCCAGTGTCCAACCATACAATCAGTACTCTGCCCAAAAGAATAGGTGCTTAGAAATATTCTTATACCCACAGCAACTACTGGAAATAGTTTGCTATATTTGTTTTTAGTATGGGAAGCACAACTACTTATAAATGATCAGACAAATTCAAACATGGACAGAACTCGTCACAACTATTCACATGACTGAAAGTAGAAAGTTTGGATCAAACAGAAGAAACCAAATATATGCTCTGCAAATAGTATACATACTTATGAAATAAATCAGAAGAAAAATAGCAAACCAAACATAGGCATAACTAACATTCTATTCCCCAGAGTACATTGTCAGGTTAGAACCAGGCATCTCTGGATTGAGAGTCCAGTTCTCTATACAAAAGAATAGAAATTTATTAACATTCTTATACCCTCAACAAACTACTGGAAATAGTGCTATATTTGTTTTGATATGAAAGCATGTGAGTATTTGTGACAAGTTCTGTCTATGTTTTCATTTGTCTGATCATTTATGAGTAGTTGTACTTCCTGTACCAAAAAAAACAAATATAACAAACTATTTCCAGTAGTTGTTGTGGGTATATGAATGCTTCTAAACACTCATTCTTTTGTACAAAGTGCTGGTGTGTGCTTGGACACTCTGGACTCTCAATCCAGAGGTGCTTGATTCTAACTTAACTATGTGTACTCTGGTGAATAAGATGTTAGTGATGGCTATGTTGGGTTTGGTATTTCTCTTCTGATTTAAAAAAAATTATTGAATATCAGTAATTTAAATTATCTTATTTTAAAAAAAATAGTGACACTGTGATCTGCTTCAAATTCCATTTAAGCTACATTTTTAGTGGTACTGCTTTCTGAGAAGATATTTGGCATATTATTATCTGCTACCTCTCACTGTGCACTGTGAAAGAGATGGCTGATGTTGATCTAAATTTTAAATATACCACTTCATGCTCATTGAGAAAACTTAGAAAATAATTTTGTCATTTTATACTAATTTTATATTTTGGAATATCATTTTTATGATATGTACTATATTTTAGAATTTATAGTTTATAGCAGCCAATATCAACAAAAGATCAACTTCAACTACAAATTGAAAAACAACACTAATTAATCTGTAAAATAAAATGAATTCCTAAATGAACACCTACATATACTTACTATTTTGATTTTGTTAAAATTAAATATGGTCAGTTTACTTTTTATTTTGTTTTATTTTTAGAATGTTACTCCAACAACTTAAGATTTTACATAACAGATCTGCTTCTGTTACTCATTTATTTAGAACATGTTCATCAAAGAATATTACCAGACAAGTTTTTGGTAGGTTTAGTTATTTATCTTAAAGGGAATCAGACATAATGTCCACATTAAAAATAATAATTTTAATATTTAATAACATTGTTTTTTTTTATTATTTAATATTTAAAGACTTGACTTTTTAGGTATCACAAATAAATTTCTAAATTTTATACTTATTGGATATCAATGAAAGAAGAAACCTACTAAATATAATTACCAAGTGTATGCAAAATTGGATAGGTCACATATTAAGAAGAGATAACCTTTGAAAACAGTCATTGAAGGCAGACTTCTAAGAAAAAGAAGCCAGTGCAAACCAAGGAAAAACATGTTAATGGATCTTTTAAGTGTCATATTCAGATCTTAAAGAATTGGTATGTAACAGAGAACAGTGGAGAAACCAGAATTCATAGACATGGACCTGCCACAAGGCAGAGAACAATATAGAATTACCAGCATAAGTACATGTCTAAAGCTCTCAACATATTTGATGTTTTTTGCTTGAGTGGTAGTGTCCAAGTTTTTAGTACTTTATTACTTAATTTGTACAAAATCTTATACCAATCAGTGAAACACTTTTGAATCATCTGTGATAATCCTTAGGCAGGGTTCATATGCTAGTCTTAAACTATAGAAAATGAAATTTTGAATTTGTCTTAAAAAGTGGAAAAACAGGACTTTTCAAAGGTTTTACTCAATTTCTTATTTTGACAAAAATCACAAGCATTCTGATTACATAATTTCACTTTTTGGTGCTCTGCACCCACTTCTGTATATTCTTGCTATCATTATTATTACAACACATCCATAAGGAAGGCTTCTGAACCTGGTAGTTTCTGAAAACAGAAAATACAACAGCCAGCAATTCAATTTTGTTTGATCCAATACCTTTGTCAAAAGATTGAAAATGCATATAAACAATCAATTTCAGCACATAAGTAAACTTATTAAAAACATTATACCTAATGTCCCCAAATCTGAAAGAATTAAAAGCATTATGGCTAAAAAATATGTGAAAAAGAAGATTGATACTATCGCATGGTGAAGCCAGTGTAGAAAGAAGATTTTCTATAAACAAAGAAGCTATTATTGAAAATCTTAAAAAGCAATCATTAGTTGCCAATACAAATTATATTCATCACTGAAGGTATACTGAGAAAGTTCCAATACCAAATGGACAGCTCACTGCTGTTTCTATGGTCGACAGCAGTATTGCCAATATTTTGAAAAAGAAAAGCAACTGAAGACTGTTACAAAGACAAAAGAGCCTTTCTCAAGAAGAGTTAGAGGCCTTTAAAAGCCAAGAGATCTCGTCTGGTGAAAGACAAAAAAGAACTGAAACAGAGTCTGACAATTATACAATAGAGGCTGAGAAGAAACAGAACTTCCTTCTGCTATCTAAATCCAATGCACAGTAACTTTTATATGAATTTTAATTTACCTTTTTGGAAAATTATTGAAAAAAATAAGGAAAAATAAAATTGGAAAAAGTATATGAATCCTACTTAGTGGTCTAGACCATAAATAATAGAATCCATAGAAATATTTGATAGTTTTTATGATTAAATTAAATATAATGATAAATAATAACTGTAACAAATTTATATTTTAATCTTATTTTAACTAACCTTAGAATAATAGAATCAATATTTTAAAATTTTCAATCAATAAAATAACTACGTATTTATTTTATAGGTTATCATAGAATATTCATTTTATTTAAACCATAGATATTGATCTCATGAGAAGAGAAATATAGAAATTATTTACTCGATGAAAATTTTATATTGCTGAAACTCTCTACAAATTTGTTCTGCATATTTTTTAATTCAAATTCACATACGCTAAGTGGAATATCAAAAATACTATAGTGTGGAGAATAACTTTAGATATCATTTAAAAAATTAAAAAGTAAAATTTGTTCAACAAAAACTATTTGATGTGAATGCAGCTTCTATTTCAACTGTAAACACATGTTTTTTTTATTTTGTATTCTTATTTGATAGTATATTACTAATTATTGATTTTATTTATACAATGTGTTTTTTTATTACAGAACACTATACTTCACATGATTCAGCTGCCTGTGAAAGTCTCAGCCAAAGTATTTGGAAGAAATCACATTCTCATGGATCTGAGTCTGGTGTAAGATTGTATTATTGTTTATTAATATTATTATAAATTGTACGTATGCATATAAGCACTTTTTAATTTTTTAAAATGTTGCCTGAAATCTTAGGATACATAACTACAGTGTTGCCATTCATTCAAATGATTTCTGGATTCAGTAATTACAAATTGAATTCTTAATAATATCCATAAAAATATGTAAGGACTACCGGGGAGTTTTCTACAATATCATTTCTTTAAATTATAAATCTAAATAGTTTTTATATTTGAAATTTTATGAATAAAATTAAGCAATGTTTTCATATGCTGAATATTGATCCAAAATTCTTCCTTTTTAAAAGGATCAATTTAATTTATTTGGTTATAAAAGCAACCCAATTACCACCAGTATATATTTTTAGATCTCTGTTTATATCTTCATAACAATGTCAATGACAAAGTTATAATCAAAACACTGCCACTTGAATTTGTACGATGCATGCAACAATCGAAAGTGTGCAGCAAGTATGACCATAATTTTGTAATGTTGGCGGAAATGAAACATTTGATACTCTCAAGTATGTCCAGAGGATTTCTAGAAATGAAGAAACAATAATATTATACATACCTATCTAAGAAATACAAAAAAATATTTTAATATGTACAATTTTATTGGTTTCTTAAATGTAGTCCTGATAAAATGATGATCATTATTTGTAGAAAATAATCTAATTTAAATTTTAGCCTTTGGCTTTTGCAGTTATGATATAAACTAAATAATATTTCATAGCTATAATTTACATATATTTTAGAATTTGAAACAAGATGTTGATCAGTTTATCATGTGTTTACCGCCGCCAAATGTAACTGGTGACCTCCATTTAGGACATGCAATGGCATTTTCTATCCAGGATGCTTTAGTAAGATGGTCAGTATATTAAATTTATTTTGACTTAGGAATTTAATCTATAAAAGGCTCATATTTTCAATTTCTCATATTTAGATTTTAGACAACTAGCTACATATGCTTATATTTATTTGATTTGTAAGCACCCACACATAATAAGTTTACTCACAACAACTTTGTCAAATCTTAAAGCGAGGAAGAAAGAAATATTTGTGACAGATTTTTTTTATTAGCAGAAGTACTAATTTGAACTATTTTATACACATTTTGAAGAAAACATGGAAAATTAAACAGCTTTACAATACTTGGGCTGCTGGCCAAGAAACATGTTTTTCATTGGTGTTTCTGTTGAAAATTTATTATGCTTATATCCACTGTTCTAGTTTCTGAAGTCAGCGCCAAATGTTCTTGTTATAGAAGCATTCATTGCTATCTTAGGTGATAAAATTAGATGAACCAAATTTAACACGTTTGTAATTTTGTCTATGACAAATGCCGATTGCTTCACCGCTTATGTTTTATCAACAGATTTAATTAGTTAACGTATATTTAATTTTCTTTTTGGAATGCCAGATTTTATAAAAGTATTCCATGCTTTTATGGTTTAATCAAATATCTATGAACTTATTTCAAAATTTCTATTTCGGCAAATAATTTTTCGGATAGATTATTTTTGAAAATCGGCTATACAAATTGTTGATGGGAAAAGATTGTAACTAATTTGATTTGTATTATTATTGTCCAGGAAGCGTATGGAACAAGCACATGTAGTCTGGGTACCCGGGTTTGATCATGCTGGCATAGCTACACAGGTGGTCGTGGAAAAAAAACTTGCCCAGGAGGAGGGTCTTAGTCGTCACCAAATGGACAGAGAGGATTTTGTCCGGAGAGTTTGGAGTTGGTCAAAAGAGTGAGTTGTTTTTTAAATACATCTTCTTCAGTAGGACTCCTATCTAATGCAATATCCCTATTTTTGTTTAGTTGCATTTTGTCTAAATCCATTTTAGGAAACAAACTTCCATGAGAAATCAAATGAAATCCTTAGGTTTGTCTTTGGATTGGGATCGAGAGTTCTTTACGTTAAGTCCTGTAAATATTTGTTTATTTTACTGTTTAGCATTTGATTTAATTTCTACTAATTACTAGGATATCTAGGTTATTAGACATATTGTGTGTTTATTTCAGGACATGAATAAAAGCGTTGTTGAAGCATTTGTTAGACTTTATGAGAAACAATCAATTTATCGGTCCAGAAGGTTGGTCAACTGGTCTTGTCACCTCCAGTCAGCAATATCTGATATTGAGGTTTGTCTAATCAA
Organism: Parotoplana pacifica; assembly: GCA_034780595.1. Lineage (NCBI taxonomy): Eukaryota > Metazoa > Platyhelminthes > Proseriata > Otoplanidae > Parotoplana > Parotoplana pacifica. The sequence goes on from JAUYWI010107083.1 coordinate 12,077, forward strand.
TATAATAAATGCATTTTATAAGCCCTCTAAATATTACATTGATGCCCTCAAAAATGTCTAATTAATAGTACATTATTATTTTAGGTCTTAGAGATATACATATCTATTTTAGGTTGAAAATGTAGAAGTTAAAGGAAAAACTCGATTAAATGTGCCTGGATATAGCAAGCCACAGACATTTGGAGTTCTACATACCTTTGCGTATCCTCTAGTGACGTCATCAGGCAGGCATGCAGATAATACTGTCAAAGTCTCTACAACTCGTCTAGAGACTATGCTAGGCGACACGGCATTGGCAGTGCATCCTAGTGATGATCGATACTCTTCCCTAATTGGACAGTATGTTAAGCATCCTATTATTGAGGGTCGGCAGCTCCCAATAATTGCAGATACAGCCGTAGAACGAGAATTTGGAACCGGTCAGTCTGTTATTAAACGCCCATATTTCATTCTTTAACTTTTAATATTGTTTAGAAAATCAAAGTACCTACTTTGTTTAAAAACGACTTTGGAAAATATAGTATAACTTCCACTTTGATAGTAAAATTGTTTCTTTTTTTAAGAACTACACCTTTTAATTTATATGATATATATAACAATAGGCATAAATCATCACATAATATCATAAAATTTTCTGTTCCAAATGTTTTAAATTGTTTTATCATTGTTTCAAATTCGGATGATCGCTGAAAAAGTAAATATTGGTTTAAAACTAACAAACTTCTTTGGTGATCGATATTTAGCCTTTCGTTCTGCTTAGAGTTTTCTTTTTCCAATCGAATTGATGTTCGAATATTTTAGTGTTGTACTTTACATGTATATTCCCCATAATTGGCTGTTGAATAAACAGATTCTTCTCTTTATAATTGAATAGTTGTTATGTCTTTAATATTCAGGTGTTGTTAAAGTTACACCAGCTCATAGTCCTGTGGATTTTGACTTAGGGGAGCGTCATAATTTGGAATTTATAAACATCTTAGATGACGAGGGCTGTGTCAATTCTGTTTGTCAACAGTTCCAGGCAAGTTACCTCAATACAGTTTGCCTAATGTAGATTCCACGTGTTATGTTTTGAGTCTACTATCATTTAGGGTCTACCAAGGTTTGAAGCAAGAGACCGGATTAGAGAACTACTTGATTCGATGTTACTCTATCATGGAGAATCGGATCATCAAATGACCCTTCCAATTTGTTCCAGAAGTGGCGATATCATAGAACACGTGATCAAAGATCAATGGTATCTTAACACGAAGGAATCTGTTAAAACAATCATCAAAGTTAGTCTAAGTCTACAGTACTAAAAAGATGGCATGTTATACATTAAATGAAAATATTTCATTATTTATTTGACTATTGTATGGTCATAAACATTATTTTGCCATTCATAGTCTTAATTTTTTATGGTAGCTTTTTTAGTCTGTCAACACTTTATGAGCCTTTATCAACTCAAAAACGGTGACACCGAGAAGACTAAAATTAAGTGAAAATTATAGAAAACCCTTCAAAATGTCACTGATAATTTTCATTTGGGGAAACAACTCACATTTTGCACAATTCGAGAAAGCCGGCATAAAATCCCCAAAAGACAGTTTTTGATTATGCTATTGGATTTGCGGTGCGGCTACCCAATCAAATTCGAATACGTCGCATTTAATAAAAGAACAATAATTAAAATAGGTGCCTTAGAATGTCGTAGTTGGTAGGTCATGAGTATAAATATTGAAGAGGAGAGGTGCTGGTACTGATCCTTGTTGGACACCATTCTTCTAAGATTTTTCCTTGGACCCATTGTCTCCGATATACATGTAGAGTAAAGGTTTTTTGTAATATGAGAGTTGAGAATGTGTTTGTCGGGTATGAGTTTTAAAAGTTTGAGAGTCAACCCTTTGTGCCAGACAGTGTCGTATACTGCTGAAAGGTCGATAAATAAAGCACCACTCTTAAGACCGTCTTCAATATCGTCGGTTAGTAGGGTGGTGACTTGGTTAGTTGTAGATCGTTTTTTGCGGAAACCGGCTTGTTTGGGGGAAGTTGTGATTCTATGAATGATTCTATAGATGATTCTCTCAAGTATTTTGTATCCGATTCAGAGGAGCCTAATAGGTCTATAACTTGCTGCATTATCTGAAGGTTTACTGGGTTTTAGGATGACGATGACTTTTGCATGTCGCCAGATTTTTGGGATCTTTTGATTTTCGATGAATACTGAAAGTAATTGTTGGAAGTTGGAACCATTTAGCTTTATTGCTGAGATGAATAAAGAATTCAGAATGTAATTAGTCTGGTCCTGGGGCTTGACCAGTTCTAAGAGTCTTCAGTGTTGCATCAAGTTCCTCAGGTTGAACAGGTTGGCTTAGATTGAGGTTGACTGTAGTTTTGTTCCATTCGGTTTTGAGTTCATTTTTACTTGTCAGGCGAAGTCCTTGTCATGGTGTTTGAATTTTCAAAATAAATAATATTTTTAAAAATTGGTATTGAAGCTTTTGGAGAGGCTACACTTTACGTGGATGGTAGGGGCTTAAGTGACGGTGTCTAATTTGAATATGGGCATTAGAGCATCTATTTTTTATGCAGTGGTACTTACTTAATTTGAATAACTCACCAGCATCGAAAAATCGGATTTTTACAAGCGTGACTAAAGTTATTCTTGAGTATTAAGTAGGTGTGAGGCCGTATCTAGCAATATACATTTGGACATGGGTACTCTAAGGATCAAGTAACACATATGAAACTACAGTCAAATGAATCAGTTTTATGTTGTAGACAACCACCCGTCTAGTTTTTTTTGTTAATTTCATAACACCTATTTTTGGAAATTGTTCTCATTTATTCCAATAACCCTAACATTTAGCTATACTTTGTAAAACGTTGTATGATTTTGTACTTCGCCTACTTTTCACACCACCTTTTACAAAATAAAGCTAAATTTCATCGTTATTTGAATAAATGAAAATGCCATAATTATATTAAAATAAACAATATTTTGAATTATCTTCATTCACAACAATACACAATTATCACCGTTTTAGAGCCGACTAAAAAGTTGCTTGGAAGTTGCAGGCTCTAAAGGTAAATTTATTATTAGAGATTCGTTTTTGGTAGAGTAACATTTCATCACAAAAATTGATAAAATGTAATGTTAAGTATTTTTAAATGCAAAATAGTCAACAATCGAGATAACTAAGCATTAATACAGTCGTTATATTACAAACTTGTGATTTAATGATCTAGTAACTATGTATTTTAAGCACCATTTCTAATATTTATTTGCGAATACTAATTCGCATTCTAAAGAGAAAGAGGATTTCTTAAATCTCAAATGCATAGATCATTGGATATTAAATATTTTGGCTACAAGAGCTTAATTATCCCAACTTTGTTTTTATTTCAGAATTTGGAATCTAAATCGTTGATTGTGAACCCTGTTGGTCGGACGAAAGTGCTTTCCAGTTGGTTAATGCAATCCCAGGATTGGTGCATAAGTCGTCAGCTTTGGTGGGGCCACAGAATACCAGCTTATTATTTCACTAATGTGAGTTGTACCACAGAATACCAGAATGCCATTTGTCTTAAAAATATGGAAATACCATCTTCTGTCCTGTTATGAGAATATTCTATTAGCCATTGGCGTATGTAGGGGGCATCACCCTCTGTTTTTTTTCAAAGTTGCTTAAAAACGATTTGCTTAAAATTTGGAATGGGCGCTCCAAATTTTCTTGCGGATCTTTTGACATCAATTTTGTTGTTACCCCCCCCCTCCCCAAGGTCACGTGACGGTCCTCTGAAAAAATAAGAATAAGTTACTTTTAAAATTCATTAACACTTTTATTTCAACTTCAATAACAAATCCAATTCTGTTCAAATTTCCTCATGTCTCTGATTATGCCATTAACGAAATTAAATCCCTCTTTAAAAATTGCAACTCCTGTTTAGAATAAATCGATTTTCACCTCTGAACCCTCTTCTGTCCTGCTAAATGTGTTTGTAATTCCCCGGGTTTGTGCTTCCTTAAGAATATGTTTTATAGTATTTCTTGTTTACACTTTAACACACCCTACTTTGGTATCTCGTATCATGCTATCAGTTCTGTGTTTACTCAATTCCAAGCTAGACATAACTGTGCCCCTGTTTTTTCTGACCTGAGAATTATATCTGGGTTTCTTTGTCTCCTATATTTTAATCTATTCCTTGAGACCAATGGCGATAAAATAAAATAATTTATTTGTTTTTGAAAATATTAATTTTTATGACCAGGGTGCAACTTGAGATCCAAAAAATCGATAGCTTTTATGTTTTGAATTAAACAAAACGGCTGAATTGATTTTTGAACTTTGTGAAAATTCTTCAGTATTATATTCCTAACACTAGAAAATTTATTAAAAATTATTGCTCAAACATTTTGTCAAAAAATGGTCTATATATTAAAATTCTTTGGTGTTAGTATTGTCGAAGGCTTGCCAGATTTTTAATTTTATATTTTTGTATGTTTGCTGCAATGAAGATGTCATTTAACAGATAGGAAAAGTGAAAATTTTTATTTTCATAATAAAATATAAATAATTCATTGACAGCCATCCCTTTATATTTGGCACATCCAATGTCTATCTGGCATGTTAAAAGTCAGCTTTATCCAAAGTCAGAAATTAAGGTCCAGTGATTTTGAGACCGGATTTAGCCATTAAAATCATGTTTTCTGAAATTCACTTTTAGGTAAGGAAATCATTCCCAAACCACTATAAATGACTTATAAACTATTGATTAGCTATTTCAAATCAAATAAAACCATTTACCTACCCCAGTATAGTGGGCCTTATAGACCCAGGCAAGATAGAATGTTTTGTTGGGATTTTCGAGCCATTTGAGTGATTTAGGCCAAAAATATCGATTTTTTTGCCCCAAAAAAAGATAATCAAAGAGTTTTTCAAAAACCATTTATGGATTTGTGGTACTGAATGCCTAGTTAACCCAACACCAAATTTGAAGTAAATCGGACGAACTTTAATTTTTGGACTTGCTGACGTCATCGACTTCATTGTCGTTTTTTTGTGTCGATAAAAAATCTTACCAAGGTGCCTGTGTGGTGTCTATCAAATTTCAACCCAATCCATTCTCAGGAAATATGAAATCCGCCACTCCCCTTTATCCGTGGCTTATAGGAAAATATGTTTTCCTCCAAAGGTTAATAATAGGAATAAGAATGTTATCAAATAATTAAATTGTTTTAGCGAAATGCGGCTACACACACACACTATGAGTTATACATTTAACTTTTCTATGTGTATTTCAGTCTGACGGTAGTGTACAGTGGATTGTTGCCAGATCACTCGAAGAAGCACAGCAGAAAGCATCGCAACTTCTTTCTTGTTCCGTGTCAGATGTCCCACCTCTCTATCAAGGTAGGTCTCGAATTGGGGATCAATCAACGATGCAAACATTTCCAAAAAAACTGAACTATGCGTATTCTCAGTAATGAAAGTAAAATTTTGTTTTTAGATGAGGATGTTTTAGATACGTGGTTTAGTTCGGCTCTTTTGCCGTTTACAATATTTGATTGGCCGCAAGAGGTAGGCACTTTGTAATTATTTAAATGATATGATATTTCATTATTATTGTTATTTTAGTATTTTATCCGTATGAAAGAAAAGTAACATATTGAACACACAATTATGATCATTTCAGAGTGAGGATCTCTGCCGGTATTACCCGAACTCAATGATTGAAACTGGGCAAGATATTTTATTCTTTTGGGTGACACGCATGCTTTTAATGGCGCAGGAATTAACAGGACAACTTCCCTTTCAGGAAGTGAGCATAAATTGTATAAAATTAAGAACACCAAATAAACTACGTACCTAATATTTGGTATTTTTATTCTTATAGAACACTAGTTTTGTTATATTTTACTTTATCTATCAATATAAGATGAAAGACTTATAGAGAATTATGTTAAATTGTAGATAAGCAATATAGGATGAGTTATTTTAAAATAAACACTATAATGGTATTAATTAGGATGGGTTGTAGTCTGGACCACAGAAAATGAAGATCTAGTCAGGTAATCCACTAGAAAAATTAGAGTAAAAATATGATAGTAAAGATACATCATCTTTTCTACGCATTGAGATAAAATCTCTCACTTGTGACCCCAAAAGTGTAGCATTAATCATACTTTTGAGTCTCCCGCTAATTTTTGTTGAAAATGTATAAATATATTCCCTAATAATAAAAATGGGGTCCAAACACTACTTAAGACAACTCTATAAAATGTAGCTTTAATTAATCATGCTTTTGAGCCTTTGCTAATTTAACGAAGAGCGTAAATGCACCAGAAAAATTTAGACATCGAAAAAATTGTCTATGAAATGACAAAGATTTTAATTAACGTTTAATTAACGTTTCTAAGGATGTATGCACCAAACCATTCGAGAAATATGGTCATTAATGATAGTCTACACATCCTTAGAAAAGTCATTAATGACCAAACTATTCCTGAAGTTAAGACAGACTGCCTTCAATAAAGAGTATACTTGTGTTTTCACCTTACTTAGAACCTAAGAGTTAGACAGAGAAGTCAAGAGTGAAAGATTCCGTTTTGACAAGAAATCTTGTACATTGTAACTATTCAGGGGACTGCCGGGGAGCTTGTAGAAAACTCACTATTGAAGTACTTACTAGAGTCATCAAAGCACTGAAAAATGGGAAAGCAGCTGGAGATGACGAGTTGTGTACAGAGATGATTAAACATTTTGGTACAAAAGGTATTGAGATCCTTATTAAAATTGTCAACAGATATCCTGAAAAGAAGGTGCTGTTCCAGTTATGTGGTGAAGAGCTACCATTCTCCCTGTGGCCAAAAAGAACAATGACCCCGAGCAAAGCGGTAGTTATTTAGTTATTGATCCATCAGCCTAACTATCCAACTAGCAAAACTTATGAAGAATCCTCAGAGCTAGACTCTACTACCTTATCGAGAAAACTGGAGGCCAGATCGGTAGAATTGTCCAAGTGAATGAGACTAAACCAACTAAAAAACCCTGCTCACACAGTACGATTTCATTAGAGCTTATGACAGAGTGTGGAAGGAAGGCTTGATCCTCAAATGTACCGGGCTAGTATCCTCATATGCCTAATTACTTGGATCAAATCCTTTCTTTCAGAGAGACGATCCAGAGTCAGGATCAACAACACATAAGGAAGGCCTTCCACAGGGCAGAGTGCTAGCACATACGCTGTCTCATATCTGGATGGTTGACATAGACGCTGAGATGCCCACTGAAAGTGACCGATACCTATTTGCTGATAACCCATCTATTGCCAGCCAACATCAGGACATCAGCAAAGCAGCTGACGCCCTATGTAAATGGGTCGACAAATGGAAACAGAATTTGGCCGTGGAAAAATCAGAAACCATCTACATATTTCCACCAGTTGGCGTAAAGCTAACAAAGAAGTCCCCATCCATATTGGTCAGGAGGTTATCAAAACGAAAAAAATGGTTACGTTCCTATGTGTGAATCTCGACCACCTTCTCCAGATCTGAAAGTACTCAATAAAAAATGAAATTAAGACTCTCGGTAACAGAGTATACCAAAAATAGATTTTCTATGTCCAATTCTCAAACTAAGAATCATTCGGAATGGTACCTCAAAGTGACTAAACACATCCAACAGTGGTAGCCGACTGTGGAGAAGCGGTGGTGTCATCGTTCATCAACTATACGGTTCAAGTGCCTCCTCTCCTTAGAGCTCCTGAGATTGGTAGATCAACTCCCACATCTGCAGAGATTGCGATCCAAATGAAGAATACGCTCACTCCCCCATCGTGTGGACAAAATGGGATAACTAAAGTCTTTGATATTCCTACCCAAATCCCAAGGGAGATGGTTTTACTTATGATCAATTTGATTTATTTTTCTGTACTGTTCAGTAACGCAGTATTGTATCACCATTTTTTTCTGTTTAAAATATGCACTAAATTATGGTTTCATAGAGCATTTCCTCTTTACTAAAGCTTAGTCTGAAATCATTTTGCTGGTCTTGACTTTGAAAACTGATTCTCTATGATAATCTGAACAATTTGGTGCCAAAACGGTGCTGGGACTCAACAGTATCATTAAAGCTACATTTTATAATATTTCTAGAGCGGTCTTAAGTAGTTGGACCATACTTTCCAAGTGGTAATCCAATTTTTATTTAGGGATTCTGTCTGTACATTTTCACCAAAAGTTAGCCTGGGACTCAACCGTATAATTAAAGCTACATTTTTGGGGTCACTTAAGTGACCACTGGAGGTACAGGCAGCATTTGTGCAACTTAAGACTTGCCATTCATTGCATATCTTGCTGTCTACTACATAGTGTGTGTATTTGTTTATTCCGCGAGGATTGTATACCAATGTAATATCTCTATTTAGATTATGTTACATGGTTTAATTTGTGATACGTCTGGGAAGAAAATGAGCAAAAGTCGGGGCAACGTAGTTGATCCTATGACCCTCGTACATGGCACTGGTTCACTGCCAACAGTAAGTGGACATTATTATAATTTTGTGTATTTTTCATTGTTCAGCAATTTGAGTTTCGTTGAAATATTTATGCCATTAATAAAATATAATAAATCTATTTATAGATTTGTTATATTTTCGAAATAGTATTCTTTAGTCTATTTTGTGCGTCTACAAGTGAGAGAGAGACGCCAATCATCTTCTCATTGCCTGCCCTAGATGGGAAAACCAACATAGATTGACATTCCAGAGATGCCACCACGAAGAATGTCTTCGATACAAATCCCGAAATTGCTCGATGAGATTGGCCGAAGACAGCGACCGTCTCGCCAGGAATAGAAGAAGAAGAAGAATTCTTCTTCTGTCAATCGCACTTTTTGATTATTAATTTACTGTAAATGAAATCATTTTTTATAAATATGAAACCTTGACGACATTTGGAATTGAACAGTATTTTGACACATTTTTCGATGAAAGCAGCTCAAATCTTTAAAAGTATCCTACATTTAATGATTGATTTTTTAACAGAATGGGTACTTTGTGTAATACTTCAATTTTGTATATAATATGTATTTTACATAATTTTCAATATAATTATATCTTTGTCTGTTTCTAGGAGTCTTTGAGCAGTGATCTAAAATCCCTCGGTGCGGATGCACTGCGGTGCGCTCTATTTTCTTACAATTCATCTGAACATTTAATTAAATTTGATGTCACAAGTTTAACACTTGCTGCTAAATTTCTTAACAAGATGTGGCAAACTGGACGTTTTCTCGACCACCGTTTAACTCATCTTGTGCCAACGGACAATTATAACTCTGCATTTCTATCGAATTTGCTCATCATGCCTGTCGGTGATCGTTTTCAGTGGATCAAGGACAACTGGAATGTAAGACAATAACAATTGTTTGTTTTTATTTGAGGACAGAAAGCCGATCTCGTAGACATCCGTCTTGGGAGATATTTTACTTTCTGGAATTTTAAACTTTAATTTATTATAATCCTGAAGAGAGCAAGTTGACATTAATCAAAAGATATGTACCGTGAATATATTGATGTTTTTGTACTGATTTTGCATCCATGGATATGCTATTATTCAGACTCGAAAATGGAAAGTTATGATTAGAGAATTTTGTGATCTTGGTACCTGCTCTGATTAAGAGTTTGTTTTATCTATCAACACTAATTGTTACTTACTTGTCCAATGGTTTGATTTTTTTAGATTTTGTCAATAACCGATAAATGGCTATTGTGTTATCTATTTCAACTTATTCAGAAAAACCAGAGCTATTTTTCTAAGCGTCACCTTCATTTAATTGTGTGTGATACAAAAATTTTTTGGTGGCACAAGTTATGTGATGTTTATCTAGAGGCGATTAAAACCCACTGTAAGTGTTCTGTCGTTTTAGGGTGCAACTACTGACTGTAACAATATACAGGGTGTCCCAAAATATACGCACCATTGGGAAAAGTGAAGAATGCAAATATAATATGTATAATAATCAATTTCATATGGATATATGATAAATAACTGATATCAAATTATACTGTTCAAATTGACAACTAGTTTGTTCA
>JAUYWI010107084.1:0-11143 GCA_034780595.1 Parotoplana pacifica
CCAATGCACTAAAAAATCATAATGTCTGATGAATATATTTGAATTAGATTTCTTAAGAATACAAAGAATATGCACAAAACTGTTAAACAAATTAAAGTTGTTTATTAAATCCGAATAATGTTCTTTAATCAATGAAAAGACTCTAACTTCAGATTCAAATCAATTTGGATCATAAGAAAAGAAATAAACTGATCCAAAGACTTGTCAGCAAGCCAACAACATTAAGATGCAAATAAAGTGTAAAGTACATTCTTAAAACAATCAATTACTCATCTCACAAATAAATCTCCGTTCAGTAGCAAAAAGGCACGATATCTTTTCACTGTGCACACAACAAGCCCATCGGATCAGGGCCCCTTATAATAATTCAGTCGTAATGGATGGATTAATGCTAGCAAAGTATCTACTTGCTCCAACATAAATGAACATGAAAAACGAAAAATTAGTACTCGATGCAAAATCTATCGCCTACTACATCAGCCTAATCCACTCGATCGAATGAAGACAAAAGAAATTATTTCTTAAAAGTTCGAATAAATATTTAAAAAAATAATCTAGACCTCTGCTTTAACTATGTAGAGAAGAATGATACATAAAAAAATAATAACAAGGATCACTAAAGCCATAAAAGTAGGTATTTTTATTTGTTTGTCCAGCCACGGATCACCTAACATTTTTTCAGTTTATTATCTTTGTGATTTTTATCAACTAAAATCATTACTTCAATCTATGTGCGATGCTCAAATTAATATTAAAAATGCATGGCTACATCATCAATATCTAAGCGTAGCTGTCGAATAATTTCACTACCTTAGATACAAAATACCCACATAAAAAAGACGTATGCGTAAAAATTCTTTTAAACATTTATAGAAACCAAATAAATAAATTTTACTGTTTTGCATAATTTGATTTGAAGAGTGGCTTTTCAAATAATTTTTTTTTCTATTGGTTGTAAATTCAGTAAAAAAAACTACAGGGTAATGCAAAAAAAACTATATACTTATTAGGTATTAAAAAAAAGTATTATAGGTATTTGTAAAATTTTGTACATTTAAATAGAATAAGTAATAAAACTAGAGAGTCAACAGTGTTATTGCTCATTTTATGCTGAATGTACAACATTTTATACTTTGATTTTCAATACCTAATTAGAGAATATTTTGGATCGTTTTTCTGCCTCACTCTGTATGCAATCTCTGGGCATAAATACAATAAGTAATTTCTTTATTGATACATAATTTTGACTGTCGTAGGAATTTTATTGACACACAATTTTGACTGTCGTACTGCCGTAATTTTGTATTATCTTTTCCATTTTAGATCATGAAGCTTGACCGATCATCTTATGATGGTTCAGCTTGAGTAAACAAAATTATTGTTTTGATAATATCTTGGAAACTTGCAATGTTACTCTCTGTTTACAAAATAAATTCATTTTGTGTATACTGAATATATAGCTTCGCTCAGAATTTAAATCTTATTTTATTAAAATGCACTGTTCATTATATTTAGGCAACCTAAGACAGGCTGAATGCTTCCGCATAGTTTCCATATTCTAGTTTCTATTATCGACAATAAGACTAACTTAATTATAAAAATGACAGGTTCAAGACAGAAAATTCAGCCTATCTGAATTATAAATGATTAGTTAACAGCAAGAAGTGATGTTTGTTTCCAAAAAGCTATATGGCATTCCATTTGTATTTGATAATATGGAACATCTTTCTTCTGCAGTGTTACCGAGATTACCTGTCCATTCTGTAGTTGGCGAACACCAAATGGTTGACAAAATGGCGGGATTCTGTTAGGTAACTATAGAATATTATATGCAATATATCCTACAAAACTGATATCACAATTTTCAGGCAGTTCTAACGTAGAAGGACCTACATTGGTGACTTCTTATCCTAATTATATTCCCTCTTATCCTAGATGTATGACCTACATTGGTGACCTTTTATACTAGTTGTATGACCTACATTGGTGCCCTCCTATCTTAGTTGTATAACCTATAACCTATAATCTATAATCTAGTCGTATCACAAAAATTGGTGTTTGTTCTACTGAAAAGCTAGTATTGATTTTTAATTATATTAGTTTAATTTAAATAATAACAAGATTATGAGAAGAGTGACGGTTGTGTGCACAAGTATCTGGTTCAAACTCACATGAGGTTCCAAAGTCGCGCATTACATTTCTTATTGTTTTATATTTCAACAATTTTATCATTTTCATTTCGCACTAGTTTTCAATTTCTGGTCTTTGGATGGACTAGATAGTAGTTTCAATTATCAAGTTTGACTGACCATTTGATCATGCTTCAGTTTGAGAAGTACCTGATTCTGGTTTGAAGTCATATTTTTGCACTTCTTTTGGTTAAATATTTTCAATATTAGTAATTTGAAGGCTTGCCAGCTTTTTTTTTAATTGTTTGTCTGTCGACTTATCAGAAGACCAAGTACATGACTTGGTTAAATAGATATTCAAAACATAGGAATATATTATGTTACAGGAAATTTGTTAAATTGTTTTTCAATTTTAAAATAGATATAAGATAGAATGATAAGTTGTTACATTTTTCATAAGCAATGTACTTATATAAATGCTTCTAGGAAACTGTTTTATATAGCTCATAAAACAGTCCTATATGGCCCTTTCAAATGGGAGATAGGTAATGTGAAACGATGAATAAAATTAATTTAATGTTTTACTAGATAAATAATAAAATTTATACTACTGCAGACATCCAACGAATTTTATGAATGTACTGTGTAGTATAGTTTTTTTTAATCGATTAAATCTGATGTATGTAGGTATGTACTACCTATAAACCAAAATTAAATATTGATGTAGACTTTATCTAAAATATAAATATGATACATCCCATTATGATAATTCATGGTCTTTAGAATATTACCTAATATAAAATATTCCAATGTTGGGAATTAATCCATTTATTTGAACAGATTATTGCTTGGTCTCAGACCTTTTATCATTATCATCAGGTGGAAATTCAGCTAGGTACGAGTAAATTACCAAATCTGAAATTATTTCTGAACTTTTTAAATAAGGTTTGCTTCTCTCTTTAGAAGGTAAATCAAATATGGATAGGTTGATTTAAAGTAGAAAATTAAGTTTTGTCTGAATCGATTGCATTGAAAGATTGTAACATGTTAAAAAAGGTTTTTGAAATAACATAAAAAAGTTAAGGACGGCCAATATTGGTGGAGCTAGATGAACATTAAAATACATTTTTGGAGAAAATTTGTCGTTTTATCAATTTGTAATTCGCCATATTTATTGTTTCTATACTCAAGAGGTCAGGTCCAAACTTGTTCATCAATCAATTCTTGCGATATTATAAATTTTTCAGTAAACCAAATATAATTCATATACATGTTTAATTTCGCACATCACAACTACAGAACTTTTAGTATTCAAATTAATCATTAGCGAAAACTTTCATTATGTCATTATGTCAGAATGGTCCATATATGCACGCGTCAAGATATAATGTAGGTCAGTTATTGAGGTCAGGCGGGACGTCCCAATTTCCAACTTTTAAAAGGTGTCATGGCATGGTTAGCTAGCACTAAACTGAAGAACGAACTATAGACATCACATAGTAACAGAGAATTAGATTAAACAGTCAAAATTCAATAAGTTTTCTTGTCTATCTACTTTTTCTATAGTTGCAAAACTGGCCGCTCTAATGTGTAAGTATTAATTACTACCGTGTAGTAGCTCTGTCCTCCCAATGAAACTAACATGCAACAAGATTGCTTGGACACATGTAGCCGAAGAACTGGACAATTTACGTACAGAAGGAAAAAATTTTGTTCTCATCTCTTATATAATGGCTACGTTACCAGAAACTAATAATTATATCTATTTTTATACTACGGTCAGGTAACTAATCTTCATAAAACAACACAGAACTTACTATGATGCCAAAATACCTACACATTACTAAACCTAGGAGAATAATACGTGCTGACTCATTTTGATTCATTAGTAGTGTAAGATGTTGCCATTGATTATATAATTATTAAAAAACGTTACCTACAACGGCGCGTTGCTTTAGCGATACTATTAAATGCTATGCAAAATAAAAAGAAACTTTAATTCCTATTCAGAAGGTAATTTACAATTTTCTCCTGTTGTGTTAGCAGGCTATCAGATCGCTACTATTGCAACACCTATCTAGACTGGGCATCGACAAAATGATAATCTTCTTTTTCTACCATGCGCGATAATATCCCCGGTCCAGAAACAACAACAACAACAACAACAACAACTTACATCCTCCCACAAACTCAACACCAAAAAAACGCGAAATGATGATCAAATACCTATGCATATAGTAGGTACGCAAGGGGTACGTAATTGCAATAAATCCCCGGCTTTACACCCATCAATTTTGGCCATCTGTCCATCTCTATACTAGTGGTAGTACCACTCATAAATACTTTAGCATAGCTATCTTCTGTGGGCCCACGCACAATCAAGTATCGGCTCCCACTGAGACAAGCATGTAGATGTACCTACGCCCTTCATAGAACTTTTTTAGACTATTATGTAATACTTCCCATGCACCAGTCTAATTTATCTTCAAATGTTTAATTAATTTATCGTCATTAAATGAAAATAGACATCCACCCACAACTTAGAAACTGAATAAGGAAGGAAGAGGCTTAATTTTGAGTGATCCTTTACATTACATCAATTAATTATTATTGATAATAAATACATAAAATATTTTATCTGAATTAATTCTTGTTATATAACCCTCAAATTATTGATAATCATTGGAACTTCATCCATTTCGATCTTATAATAAATACTCTTTCTTTACAGATGATTATTTTCATGACGACTTGTATCATTTTATTTTATACATTCATTTTAATTAAGACTTTACATCTAAATTTTAACACCTATTTAGAAAATCAATAATTTTACTAGACCTGTCATGGCCCGTCAATCAAACTCAACGGGATCATTCTAGTTCAGGGATCAGTTCAGGAAACGAGCACAACTAAAGGAACCGGGGACAGAGATTTCAGTTCCAATAAAGGTCAACAACGGGAAATCAACTCCACTGAAGCAAACTTAATGGCGTATTTATGTAGACAATAACAGAGCAATCATTCATTAAATGGGAAACTGGAACACCAATCGAGATAGCTTGCTATGCAATTTGAATAATAAATTACTATAAAAAAGGTCAATTTACAATGAATGGTTGATTTTTAAAAGTGAATTAGATCAGCAATAATGACAAACAAACAAAACACAAATCATTTAAAATGTCAGAAGAAGAGAGTAGACATGGTGCTGGACCCTGTGTGCCTATGCGATTTTCACAAAACCAACTTACGTGTCTCCGGAGTCTCCGCGTTGGTTGCCAGTCTGACATTGTTGATGTTGTGTAGGACCACTCCCATATCGATGAGTATCCAGTGATAGCCA
Source organism: Parotoplana pacifica (assembly GCA_034780595.1). Classification (NCBI taxonomy): domain Eukaryota; kingdom Metazoa; phylum Platyhelminthes; order Proseriata; family Otoplanidae; genus Parotoplana; species Parotoplana pacifica. The sequence goes on from JAUYWI010107084.1 coordinate 5,476, forward strand.
TTGTCAAGGTCAGCGCTTTTGTTCGAGGTCTTGACACAGCTGGGCTGCTCTGAGCGCTCACTGTCATCATCAAACACATTGCTGGCCTCTCCACCCGGCATCGCGGAGCTGGAATAGGCGAAACTGTCGCCAATGTCCAGCACAACAATTTCTACAAACAGCCAGATAAAGTACTTTTAAATCAATTTCCTGAAAATGGCATTCTCGCTCTATATGTGACTCCATTTTAAAAATATAATAATATAAAAAAGTATTTTGATCTTCGGTACCAATAGACTCTTTGTTTTACCTATATCTGCACATTATTCTACCAGTATGAATTTGTCATTTGGACAGCTACGCATTAAATTATAGCATTTAGCAGCCATAAAGACAATTTATTTTTTGCAACTTTAAACTATTCATAGGAAAATTTAAAGGATGGTCAATTTTATAGGAGGTTAATAAATAATGATCTTTTTTTGAATTCATAATAGCATCGTTTTAGCCCATAAATAGTCGCGGTAGGTACAAATCTATGCACCTTTTTATGCTGACTATTTTACAGACAAATTAAAGCAAAATAAGTATTTTTACATATAATAAAATAGATGTATAAACTAGAATATCTACTTAGAAACTGTATGAGCCTGATTATATCCCTCCTCCTTGTCTCTTTATCTAGCACAACTTTTACAAAATGGAAAACTAACTTAGTTAAAGTCCAAATAATTAATCATTCAACGACTGTTTAAATATATAATTGATGATCAAACATGAATTTATCCTAAAATGTCTTTCAATTAAAACAAAAATCTGAATCCAGAAACTAATAAAATACTGATTGCTCCAACAACTGTTTTAATCAGAATGAATTATATGCCATGTCTGATATTAAAATCAATCTCAATAACATATTAATATCATAAAAATCACTAGAATCAATAAATATGTAGCACCAGCAGTCCATAATATGTAATTAAATAAATTTAGTACTAATACTTTATCAGTGGTTTGTGTACCAATATTTGCTTTATCAATTGTTCATATAAATACATAAAACAACAAAACACTCCAAATAATCCGTACTAAATATTTCATTGTTGATGATAAACATAGTGTTTGTTGTCAAATACTTCAAATAATTCGAATTTGAGAACAAAATGATACATATCATGAACTTTATTAGATTATTATCCATAAGAAAGATAACATTGGGAACATATTTGAAGTCCAAAAAGACGTCATGTAATTTATGGCGCGTATCATTGCAATCTGATCAAATATTTATCATCATATCAAATACCAATTATGTATAATTAATCAACTAGAAAATACACCGAAAAGCATTAAATAAGTGAAGCTATTATAGTTAAAAACAAAAAAATAAAACAATATATAATAAACTGTGGAAACATGGGGCCACATATGTGTAAAATTAACCATTTAAAATATTAACAAATAGAAAAGGAAAAACTGTACAGATAAACATAAAAATGAGTTCGATATTGCTACAAAATAACATGGAACAATGACAGGTTGTGTAAGAAAAAGAAACTCCAAAGATATTTAATTAAACTGTACTACTGCTAATTATAATTTACTACAATAAAAAATGATAGTGATTTCTACGGTTAATTATTTATTCATAACAAAATGGCTGCTTGTAAACAATAACCATAGAAATTATCATTTTATCACCGCTGGAACTTTTTTGTGTTTTAAAAAGCTACAATGGGGGATCATAAGGGCGAATGTATAAAAACTAATTTAATAAAAGCGCGAATTGATAAATTTATTATAAAAAATTTAATTTACAAACGGGTTTCTATGCAAGACAATTCACGATTAATGTAATGGATAACACTTTGGATACCTTTTGATTTAAATGCGGTCATAGAAGTATCACGTCCGATTTCTGTGTGCATAGACAAACAGAAGCGCTGTTATTTTCTACTCTCTTCACAAGAGACATAGATTGATGAGTGCCCGTTCTAAATTACTAACCGTCACACTACTTGAAATTTACAAGAAAATGAATAAAACAAATAATCTATCTTCTCGTACAAAACATTCCAATACAACACCATTACCTATCTACCAATTCCATGAAAATAATTATTCTCTTGTTATTAGGTAAATGATCAAATAACGTGCATTAAAACAAGGTGTTCTCTGGTGCCACTTTCGTCCAAAAAACCTGTTTGTTTCTCTGCTATTTCTAAGGACTATTTCTTCGTTGTTCTTTTGATTATTATTTTTAGAGGGATCTTGCTAGCATGGACTATCAGGCTCATTGTTCTGTAATTAGAGCATTATTTAAAATTTCTTTTTTTCGAAAGAGGTGCAAACACCGCTCTGCCCCAAGTCCTTAGGCCATTTTTATTATCCCTGATACGCCTGCAAAGTCGCCATATGAGGTCGATGCCAGCTTCACCCATCGCTTTCCATATTTCAATTGGCAGCGCATCAATTCCTGGTGACTTTTCATTCTTTATTCTTCTCAGTACATGTTCAACATCTTCTCTGAGTGGTGGTTCTGGATCTCCAATGTCTGTTCTTCTTGTATCCTGATGTTGGTCATTTCTTTCATATAGTGATTCACAGTACTCTTTCCATCTTTCCTTGATATCATCAGACAATGTGAGAACTTTTCCATGTGTCTGAGGTGACCATTTACCAGTGATTTTGCAACTTAACAATTGGTGATCACTACCACAGTCTGCGCTTTGGCGAGTTTTCACATTTGCTAGAGATGATTTCCATCGTTTCTTCAACAAGATGTAGTCGATTTGGTTTCTAGATCTGTCTCCCGGGCTGGTCCAAGTAGAGGCATCTTAGGTGGTGTTGAAAAAGAGTATTGTCAATGACAAGATCATTTATCAAACAAAAGTCAAAAAGTTTCTCAATGCTCTCATTTGGATCACCCACCACAAATTTGCCCATGTTTTGGCTTCCTTGGTTGGTGCTACCAACTTTGGCATCCCCATAATGATTACATCTTCTTTGGAGTGTTGTCTAGAACGTCTTGCAGTGTGTCATAGAAACTGTTTCTGTTCCTCTTCCACATCTGTAGTTGAGGCATAAACTTACATATATGTTACGTTTGTAGGGTAACCATTCACTCTTGTCGCTGACAGGGTTGCATCCCACAGAACCATTTTGGAAGTGTCGCTGTCAACCAAAAAAGCTAATCCACTTTTTTTCGACCACTTTCTTTACCTGATAGAATGTAGTAGCTCTATTTTCCATTGTGAATCTGTCTTGGCCTAACCACCAATGTTCTGAGATTCCTAATACTTTGACTCCACATCTCGCCATCTCCGCAGTTACAATTTCAAGTTTCCAGTAGCCTTTCCTCGGACATGCCATGTGGCATAAGTTGCTGCTCATCTTCACATTGTCAGCATCTCTAACACATGACTTCCAGAATCAGAATTTGATCCTGCACCATCATAAGAAAGACAAGGCGTACCAGATTTGGCGTTACTCTTATCCGCAGTAGCATTTTGAGTGTCTTTAAGTCTGCGGTCTCACCTATCGACATTGCATCATTTTGAAATTGCTTTGTTTCCATGGTGACAATCTCGGAAGTCAAATGATTTCCCGTTGCCTATTTTAACAGTGTATTTTTGGGGACACCATCCCTAGATAGCTGGCCATTGGCTCGCAGAGAAGCTTCTCTGCCCTTTGATAGGTCTTGTATATGTTCTAAATTTGAAAATATTCCAATTTTATTAGAAAAAATCATTTTTGCTATCTAAATATATGGTCAATTTTTGACTCAAAAGTATTATAACCTTTGTTCTGGTATTTTTTAATGAAATTTTCTTCAGTTGTAAAGAATGAAGTGTTGTTAAAATATTTAAAAATTCTACTCGTTGGCAAGTTTTAAATCACAATAAAAAATTGACTATTTGTTGCAACTTATGGACAAAATCAATATTAAAAAAACCTAGAATATAAAAGAGTGTTTATCTACCAAATATTAACTAATTTAATCAATATTTAACCTCAGCATCTACTTTTTGGATAAAAGTACATTTTGACCATTTTGGCTAAACTTCACTTTTTCAGATGATCGTCCGGTGACCAAAAAAATATTTCCACCAAAAGATCTTTAAAAGAATGTAGTACCTCAATGCCAAATTTTAATGATAATCGGTTCAATCATTTTTCAATAAATGTGGGGGAAAGAATTTGGTGGGAGTCGACACCCCCCACCTCCCAAGGACAACGGTGTTAAAATCATCTGACATTTAAAACTAATATAATAAGGTCACAGCTTCAATTCCGTCCACGTATGCACAGATATTGTGCTCTACATTCAAGATTTACCTAAACATTTGCAGATATATCTGACTTCAAAAAATATTAATTTTTTCTGATACCCTTTTTAGATGATATTCTGAGATATGAAAATAGTGAGGTAAGCTGCACTTCTTTCTCTCAGACTACTTCATGGAAATTAAAACTGGCCAGGCTCTGGGTATGAACCTAAAGCAATTTGTATTCATTTTGCAAAATCTCTATTGACTGTGAATATACTATAGACTTAAGAGTTTGGATACTTAAATTATTACAATGTATCTGATATTGTATTAGATAGAGCCTGTCTATCAGGAGAAAAAAAATACAAAATCAGCATTCAATTGATATATTCGAATTTTTAATAAAAAAGAAAAACAATCTTCAAGTGAAATTAAGCAATAAAAAGTATCAATTAAACATACTTCATACAATATGTACATACGAAAAGCACAATTTGTGCACATAACAACTTACTAATCAATTTTGAATTCCTGGAAAAACTACATCTATTTGTAGTAATGTAATGCTTCAAAATGTTTGCAAACTAACTTTGAATGATAATTGCATACTTATTATATTATTGGGAGCATTTGCTTTTGCTTTTGCTTTAATATTACTTATTTAAAATTCTTCATAAAATACTTCAAATTGCAACAGATAAATATTATGTGCATAATGTATATTAGAATAAAAACGAGAAACAAAGATTTAACCAAACACGGAGAGTCGATGTGACCGTAACCAATAAAACGAGTTACAAATTGATGAGAAGGCATCTATGTAGAGCTATCCCACAGTTGTTTTTTTATATACAATAATAAGCAAACATTTGCTCCACTTTATTACACGTGGGCCAAATTTGAAAGGAATCTGTCGTCTTCCCAATAATTAACACTAGAAGGGCGAAACATTTTTGTGCTTTTTTGAAAAAGTTTTTTTTTGACAAATTTTATTTCTTATTCCTCTCGGCATAATTATCCCTTAGGCGTTATTTACACATTGTTAATTGTTTAAAAACATATTCCTCACAGTGGCGGAGATATTGATAAATAAAGATAGAACGGCGAGAGCGTCTTATGGAGATATTGAAATTTTATTTTATTTATCATATAATCAAAATTTATTAATTGATTTTTGTTAAATATTGAAATAAACGTGTATTACGAGTAGTACATTGGATATTATATGTTACATTTTCTTTATATTTTAGTGTTTTCTATTTCTAAAAATGTTTTTTTAATAAAAAACTAATCATGAAAAACAACTTCCGATTTTTGCATTTCATTGCACTTACTGCATATAAAATGTAGAATAAATCTTTACTGCAGAAAACAAAAATAAAAACAAAACCAGTCAAGCCTTCGACAGTATTAACATC
>JAUYWI010107095.1:0-11142 GCA_034780595.1 Parotoplana pacifica
CAGTTGGTTTTGTTCTGTGTTTACTGTTACATTGTTCTTTTTTTAAAGTTCGACGGTTACTTCTGATACACCCTGTATTGGTAAGTATACAAAATTATTACTAAAGGTATTGATCAATTTGTCCAATTACATGTTGTATTAACCATGTGTAATAAAGTAAATTTCTAGATCAGGTATGATTTCAAATGTTAGGAGTAAAAATTAAAAAAAAACAAGCATACTTTGATAAAAATATACTACTTATTTATATTACCCAAGACAGCTGTTTTGGCCTAGTTGGGCCTCATTAGCCACGCATAATCGCAGCCTGAGCAATATAAAAAATTTATATATTTTATATCAAAGTATGAAAGAAACGAAAATTTGCAATAGTTGCATAAGAAAAGTGAAAAAAAAAATTGTCAGAAGAAATATGGTGGAAAGACTGTTTTCTTATTAAAGAGCAATCACACAGTTAAAGCAGGTCCTGGCCAATTAAGTGTTTTAAGAGTATAATAAAAAAAACAGGTATACATTGATAAATTTCTGATCAGGCATGATTTCAGGATAATATTTTGTGTTTTTTTAAAGCATAAAAATATTTCATTTTGAAAATACAGTCTTCAGAAGTTGCATGTTTTGTAAATTGATCAACAAATATCTACAATATTTGTAACTACAAATACCTACTATATCTTAAAATTAATGTTAGAATAAATGAAGTAGTCATATTTCTAAAACAAACAATTTATGATTTTTTTGGAATTGGATCTACAGATACCTACAGATACGTTAATACTCTGTGATACCTACTATATTTTGAATTAAAGTTAGACTAAATCAAACATATTTAAAAATGTGCAAGGACCATTTGTAATTATTCATGTAAATAGTACTAATTATGAATAGCATAATGACCATTTGTAAATCATGCAAACTTCTAAAATACACAGGACCTATATTAAAAAAAAAAAAGTTGACTCTATATATGGTAATTAGCTTGTTAATTTAGTGTATAGATTTAATTATGAAATGAAGTATATTTCATATATAACAAATAAAAACTGCATGAATATAAATATAATATATAATCAAAGAAAATAAAAGCGCTTTCGACAACTGAAGACTTGTTTTCATCAGTTACAATAAATATTTATTTAAATAAATAATGTATAAACAAATGATTTATGGATATAAACGTTCAAAACAATTGATAACAATTAAACAGAAACATAAATTAATAAAATAATGGAAGTTATCAACAATAAAATTGAGACTTAGAAAATATAGAAAGTTAACCAGAATTCAAGCCTTCCACAGTATTAACATCATAGAAATGAATGTAATCCAACAAAAAGATGTGTAAAAATATATAAATATGGCTTCAACATAAAAACAACATCCCTTCAAGATCACATCAAAACTATGGAGATACCCTTTACTCTACTGACTCTGCCTATGTTGCACCTAGCTACCTGCTTATGTACATGATGTGTACAGCAACATTTGTCTTACCTTTTCTTAGTAAAATATGGCAAGCCAGAAAAATCAATCTCCCTACAACAGTATACCATTTTTGCTATTAGATTTTGGTGACTGCAGTATTGAGTGCTAATCACTCTACCTTCCTTATAATGTTTTTTTGCATTTTTTAAGATTCTGATCAATTATATTTAAATGGGCCAACCACAGCAGAGACTGTGAGAAAAAAGGCAGCAAAAAATGTCAGCCTTTAGACATGTTCTCTCCCACTAAGTGTGCAAATACAACCTGAAGTCACAGACAACACTCCTGCCCAAATGCCAGCTGAGATCCCTGACACCAACACTACTGCAATCTCAGACTCCCCTGCACTTCCTTCCTAGTGCTGATCTAAAAGGTGAGCATAAATTGGTATTTATAGAATAAATAACTCATCAACATACCCCAGTGGTTGTAATCAAAGATTTAATATGGTTTGATACTTATCCTTGGTTGGTCTACAGTCAATATATGTATGGTGATTTTTGCATCTACTGTACACTCTTTGCTTCAGGGAGATGGAATTTAGATATTCTAGTAAACTCTGCATTCACTAAATGGCATAAGGCAAATGAAACCTTTCAAACTCATCAGAAAAGCAAGTACCACAATGATTCACTTCTTGCAGCAGAAGCTTTCAAGTCCAGTATTGAATGCCCAGAATGGAATGATGTTCATGTCATCATTGATAAATGCAAAGCTGATAATGTAAAGAAAAACAGGCACATTAATTATCAAATGCTGTATTGAGGCAGTGCTGTTTTGAGCACTGTTTTGAGCTGTTTTGAGGCATTGTTTTAAGGGGGATCATGAATCTTTGAATAGTAGTGAAAACCTGGGGAACTTCTTAGCCACATTGAAAGATAATGCTGCTCATGATAAGCAGTTGAACTGTCAATTGAATCAACCATGCTTGAAAAATGCTACCTATTTATCAGGTAAAATACAAAATGACATTCTACAAACTATTGCACTGGACATCATTCAATCTAAGCTAGTTGAGGAAATCAAAGAAGCTAGTTTGATGCTTGATGAAGTCACCTCACTTCCTTGACCAGAACTGTAATCCTAGAAAAGATTTGTTCAATTTTCAAAGGCAGAAAGAACTACAGATTTTCATCTGGCTGAAGAAATCAAGCAAAGCCAACAATCTTTAAAAATCCCATAGAGAACATGCATGGCCAAAGTTATGATAGAGCTGCAGCAATGTCAAGCAACAAAGTGGGTGTCCATTGGAGAATACGAGAAGAATCCCTCAATGCAGTCCATGCTTGTGGCATCACTAGTATTCAAAACATGATGGTTAAAACTGAAGGCAATATGTTTATTCTTCAAAAACCACCCAAAAACGCACTGGCCTTCATAACCATGTTGTCAACACAAGGGCACCAGAAAGCAAGAAGAAGCCTTTGTTGGAACTATGCAAGACAAGATGGGCAGAAAGACAGGAATCTTATCAACATTTCTTGGATTCATACCACATATTATTACTGCCATCAAAATCATTAGTCTTGGTGCACATGTTGATGAAGATTATGCTGCTATGTATCTTGAGGGTGACTGGGACAGCAACTCAAAACAAGATGCCACTGCTTTGATCTCATCAATCACATCTTTTGATTTCATCATCACTTTCATAACCATTTATAAGATGCTTTTGCCACTGGATGGATTATCAATCAAACTGCAACATGACATATTGCAGGCACATAAGCTGGTAAGTTTATAAAACATAACCAGGGACTCATTGTTACATTTAGTATTATGAATTATTTTGTGTCATTCCAGGTCTCTTCAACAACTGACTTCTACAAGCAGCAATGATCTGATATCAATGATGCTGATATCCTTCAAGATGCAACTCAGATGGGTGCCTCTGTTGGTACTAAACCCTCAATGCCCAGCGTAACTCCAAGACAGCAAAACAAGGCCAACATTGCTGCAGAATCAGTTCCACAGTATTACCTGAGAAATCTTGTAACACTGATCATCTCATAATGGAGATTGAGGAACAATTATTATTTTTCTTTTCCTCAACATTTCAGAGCTTACTATCAAAGCAGTATCTCTGGTGGTACTAATTCCCTCTCAATCATCATCAAAGAGGAGGCTCCTGGAATCGACAGTGCAATTGCTAACTATTCAGAAGACCTACCCTCACCCCAACTTCTCTGTGGAAGTTTGCCCAATTTGCCATTGCTGGGAAAGAAGTTCCAGACAGTTGTGCTACTGCTATCAAATTGTGAAAAATTATTATTTCTAAACTTTTGGTTCTCCTTCAATAGCTTGCACCTTGCCAGTAACCTCATGTAAATGCAAAAGGAGTAATAGCATGATGAGACACCTAACACTTTCATGGGGTTATCAATGACCCAAGGCCAGGTATCATATCTCAATATTGTTAATTCTCATTGCGACTTTCCCATTGACTTAGACAAAGTGCTTAACATATTCTGCAAACCACAGAACCATCAACCGGAGCTTAACTCAGTCTTATTGTAGATATTTGTGACTACTTTAACTACACTATAAACTTCCATTTAGGTTATACCCAATCCATACATTTATTTTGATTTATTCTTATAAACTTGTTATCATTGGCTTTAAATAGTATAGTCAACATTGTATAGGATTCAGACGAATGTCATAATATGTATAATATACAGAGCTTATATATTGCTTAATCTTTTCATAAAATCGAGTTTCAAAGTTAGTTCCACTGAAATGAAAAATGCACATCCCCACTAAATGGGCTGGTTACGGGCCTGCTCTTGTCCCAAACTATATCTCTATATTCCATATAGAACACCATAAATATGCTCAGGCATGTAGGATGGGCTGTAGCTCCTAGACAAGATTTGGAAGAATTTCAGCAAAGATCCACCCTTCATGCTGAAACAGAAAGTCTCTGGAAATCAACTTCTACATTGCCTATCTCTGAAATGTGCAATGTTAGTTCTATTTTGTCATGCACTACAGATGTTACTAATGTACAAAACTACAATATTTTTAAATTTCCTAAGAAGCTGGTTTATGGATACAAGCATGCTTGCAAATTAGCTTATCTTGCACAAGACCATTTTGTTTATAGTCAAAGTAAGGATGCAATATTTACTGTGCTTTATTTGCAGATAGTGAAAAATCTCAAGTTAAATGAAGCAACTTGAAAGCATTTGTGAACAATGGTTATTCATCCTGGCATAACATCATCAAGAAAACAAGCTTGTATGCATGATTACCACACAGATGCTGCAATACTGGCCACTGGATTGATAAACTCTGGAAGTAATTTGGCATCCCATTATGATATTGAATAGGAAAAACAATGTGCTCTCTAATCTAAACTATTGCATGCAAATGCTCAAGGTTTGTTTTATCATGGTCATAAGGAGAATATTGATTGTATTACTAAGAATCCTTGAAACTTTATTGAAGCTTTCAAAGAAGTTGCTCATTATAACACAGTTCAAATGAACATTTGAAAAGTGCCATTTGAACTGAAGTTACATGTATATGTCCACAGTCTCAAAATGAGCTGATAGAAGTTATTGGCAAGCACTGCTTTAGACAAGAGATAAAAAAATTGATAAAATTAAAGAGCCAGGCATTCACTAAATATGAGGAATCATAAAAGAAATCCTGCCAATTTGTATGCAATATGTGCACAAAGAAATTTGTTTGCCATTGGTGAGGACAACTGGAAAGACCTTTTACACTTTTAGGAACACACTGGTATTGATATCAAAACCTGGATTGGTCAATACTGCATCTGACATCCTCAAAAACCTTCCAAAAGCTATTGTGACTCATTGTTACCTTCACAAGCTCAAGTTGGTGCTTTCAAAATGCACACAACTTTCCATAATAGACAGTGTCATTGACATCTATATAAATGTCATCCTGTACTATAAATATTCACCAAAAAGAGAATAAGTTGCATCTAAATCACTGATGGAGTCTGCAATAAGTTTTTGAAAGGGAGATGTGCAACTTGATTGTTGGAACTTGATGTGGGTCATTCCATGTCAAATAAACCATAAACATAAAAAGGTTAACCAATATTCTCAGAATTAACTAAAAACTGCCAAATTTGTTTTTCTATACATTGAAAAAATTCATGTTCTAGAACTTTGAAAATGACCCTATTTTCAGCCAGCACCTACATGTATATTAAGGCAAGGAAATTCTCATAATTTATTTATTATTTGAATTTTTTACCATGTAGATTATGATTTTCTAGTTAATACATTTATTGCAATTTTCATCAAAATTAACTCTATAAATATAATAAAAAGAAGACCATATAAAAATGTTTACCCACTCCATATAAATATTCTTATTTAAACAATATCCAAAAAAATTGAAACTTTTATACCTTCAAAGATAAAGACATTTTATGCTTAATGGCTTCTTGCTGCATTACATATATTACTACCTACTGGAAGGACAACTTTTAAAATATAGATATTTATCTGAATATTCGAAACAACACAACATTCCAAATGTGCATAACATCTAAAAGTATTAAAATAGTAAAAACAAGATTATTTGATGCTGAACCTGGATATTTTTTTCTAGGCCATTTAAATGAAGAAGAGATTGATTTTTCACAGTAGCAGATAGCAGACTGTGGTGATGTAATTTTGTTAAGTAGTCACTTGTTGGAACACCATAATCCTCTCATTAATGCAGTTCACATTAAGAACACTTTGAGGCATGCTGTTCTTGATAATGATACCATCTCCAAATGTGTCTGTTTGGGGGTTTGCCATTGTAGAACAAATTTGTAACCAATAACCTATCTGTTTAGACTTTGCTCTTTTTCACTTAACCATTGGATGTCTCAGAAGGGTTTCAGCTAGTTTTGCTGCATAATGCAATTTCTTGTTTAGATAGCTTCTTTACTTTAGCCTTGGTAACCTTTTATCCAAAGGTAGTCTTCACTCTAAAATCAGATGTTGTGCAAGCTATTGTTGAAACATAAGGGGGGTAGGGGTGAATCCAGAAATATTTCCATTAATTAATGTTAAATGGCTATATCTCCCAAACTAATTGAGATAGAAAGCTGATTTAATATTCTAATTTATCCTGACAATTGGGAGAATATTTGGTGTTATTTTTAAAGCATAAAATTATTTAATTGGGAAGCTACAGTCATCAGAAGTTTATTTTTAAAAATAATATAAAATATGATCTTCAAAACTTTTCTCACATATTTCAGACCACTCACATCCACTAATTAACTTTAAATGGGCATAGGTTCAGAATGAATACATAAGTATTATTCTTGATAAAATATATCTAAACTGACACATGCCTTTTTCATGTTTAAAAAATATTGTTTTTTAATTTCCAGATTCACCCCTATCCCTTCTAGATTCACTCCACTCTGGGGCAAATCTGGAAGTGTAATATGTCTATGTTTTACTCTAAACAACATTGCAGTGACAGCAATAGTTTTTTTTTATAATTATAAACAACCCAATTTAACATTAGAGCCTTTTGTTGTGAGAAACAATCTTTTATTAATAAATGAGCAATAAAAAATCTTAAATTTTTGTGTTGAGAGTCTCACCACATAAGAATTTAGACTATGTGGCAAGAGTCACTTTAGCTTTGCTTTTATGATATTTAAAAATAACTCTGTAGATATGTCAAAAATTGCTGCTATTTGTGTAAATATTAAATTATAAAAAGATTTCACTTGAAAGAAATATAACCCAAGTTTTAAACCAAAATATGTGTTGCAGAATTAATAAAACCATAACAACTTTCAATAACTGTACCTAAATATACAATTTCTATGTAATATTTGCTTACATTTGTTTTGACTCACAATTTGAAGTTTGTCACTCTTGCCACATAAGGATTTACACTATGTGTAAAGAGTCTTGCCACATAAGGATTTTGACTATGTGGTGAGAGTCACTTTAGCTTTTATGTAAGCAAAATATGACATAGCAATTGTATATTTATGTACAGTGTTATTGAAATTCTTTATGGTCTTATTAATTCTGAAACAAATATTTTGGTTTAAAACTTGGGCTAAATTTTTTCACATAAAATCTATTTATAATTTCATATTTACTCAAATAGCACCATTTTTTTACATTTCTAGAGTTATTTTTACATATCATAAAGGCTAAAGTGTCTCTCACCACATAGTCAAAATCCTTAATGTGGTGTGATTCTTGACACATAATGTAAATCCTTATGTGGTTAAAGGTTTAATAATTCTGAAACAAATATTTTAGTTTGGCTTATTTCTTTCAAGGAAAATCTTTTTTTAATTTCATATTTATACAAATAGCAACAATTTTTGACAGAGTTATTTTTATATATCATAAAAGCTAAAGTGACTCTTGCCACATAGTGTAAATCCTTATGTAGTGAGAGTCTCACCACATAGTGTAAATTGTTATGTGGCAAGACTCTCAACACCATAGTGCTGACCTTAAAAAATTGCAAAATCTACAAATTTTCAGCATAAATGTAATTGTTTAAAATATTAATTATTATATTTTTCTGACATTCAATAATAATATATAACTAAGAACTGATAATATGCATATATAATAATTAGTACTTAATGTTACCAAAATGGTAACAGGGTCATTTTATATAGTACATTTTTCTAAAATTTTACACAAAAAAGATCCAATTAAAAAAAACATATTTTCAGGTTTATAAACATTTTAAATTTTAAAATATCAAAATTTTATTATATCATAACACTTTTTCTAACATATTTCTAAGGGCTTTAGAAAGAAGTCACAAAAACAAGATATGACTATGAGCTCAGTGCAAGATTGGTTTCCTAATACAATGGGATGACCTGGAGGATTGTCTAATGTTTTGTGTATTTTATATATATACTGTAGGTAGCTAGCTTAATTGTAGAGAATCCATTAACAATATTATAATAGGACATGAGATGTGAATGTACTTGTAGCTGGAGCTCTAAATCCTTCCTGCCCTAACCGACTCTCCTGAAGCACCTAAAATAATTTTAAAATCAAACTCCTAGCCATATTTCAAATAAAATACAACATTTTAAAAACAAATACAGCAACAAACATAATAAAATTTTGCATGCAATAATGTTAGCATAAACATATGAGTATTATTTTAGTACCTTCATCCATTCATCTAAGTCTTTCATCCCCTTCCTCATAACTGCTGCTGACTCCCTCTGTTTTGTCTGCCTAGCACCAGCACCTCTCCTGAAGTACCGAACCTGGCTCCTCAGCTTCACGATCTGTTGCTTCAATGATGCTACCTCCAACTCCTTCTTTCACAAAGCATGTTCCTGAATAACCTGTGAAGACAAAAGTTGCACACGCAGTACTGTTCTTTTCAATTTTTGCTTCAGCACCCTATTAACTGGTCTTAAACTCAGCCTACCTACCGTCCCCTCTAAGGAACGGACCCTATCTAGAGAATTTCGAAGCTCACTGGAGACTTCCTTAATTGCCTGCTCCCGGCCTCGATTTTCTGCCCCATCTATATCCTCTTCAAGCCTAGCCCTCTTCTTACTTGGTTCACCACTCCCCACACGAGGCTGACAATGAGGAGGGGTGAACTCTTCCTGCCTAAAAGCTTCCCACTTAGAGAGGCTGCTGGAATCACTACGCTTCTCACGAGAATGAGTTTTAATAAACTTGGTAGCCTGCCCCTGCAACCGCTTAAGGCAACTGGACCAAGTAGCCCTAATCTGGTTTAAGCTATTGTCTAACTGAAAAGTCTGATAGATTCCACCAATACCATGCTCCTTAAACACATCTAAAACAAAACCATTGGTATAAGCCATATTGAATTGAAAAAAATTATTTAATTAAACTTAAAGTGGCAGTTAACAATCGATTAATAAAAATATATTATTATGTATATAATAATTTTTTTGTGGTATTTTTTTATATAAAACAACAGTTAAAGAAAAGAACAGTAGTAAAAAGAGTACAACAATTAGTATCTATATATATATAGTAAATCTTTTTGGGTTTTTTTATAGAACACAACAGTTAAAGAATAGAACAGTAGTAAGAAGAGTACAACAATTAGTATCTATGTATAAAAAAATTTTTAAATTTTTTTTAAAGAACACAACAGTTAAAGAAAAGAACAGTAATAAGTAAGAAGAGTACAACAATTAGTATCTATGTATATAATAATTTTTTTTGTTTTTTTTATATATAACACAACAGTTAAATAAGAGAACAGTAATAAAAGCACAACAATTAGGCAAATAACACAACCAATTACAGAATAACAGTTATGTTATAGGATATTTCAGATAATATAACTGACCATTTGCTAAAAAAGAAATGTTAAGAAAGTATTATATTCAGCTGATATAAAATCTAATATCAGTTTACAGATGAATATAGAGCTATGGCCAAAAGTTTTTTGGCCATAGCTGTATAATACAAATCCTAATTTCCATACAAAATATGCAAAAAGTCTATGATCATATAATAATGGCAAAATTAATTGTGTATATGTGTATGTAGGTAATTATTGTATAAAGTTTAGACAATTATATTGATTACAACTAAATAATAACATTCTGCAGTATATGTGTCCAAAATTTTAAAAACCTAACAGCCCTATGAAAATAGATTAATGTTAATTAACTGGATTTCATAAATTTACAAATACATAAACATATGTTTATAAGAAAAGTTAACTTAACTAAAAAAACAGAGCATACAAATAAACATTGTATTTTAAATAACTTTGTACAATATAGCTATATAAACAAAACAAAAATAGCTAATTCAAATATGACTATGAGTACTAACATATAACAGAGTAAAGAAAAAAAAAAAAGTGCTGACCAAAGTGCCTATTTCAAGGATGATGCATATTTTAGAATTGGTAGTTGTATGTAACAAAAGCACTATTTGAAGTACATTTAGTCTATCTGTTGTCCATAAATAAATGATATGTCAGATAATTAGTATTTGTATATATTTGTCAGTTGCAAACAACATTCTTGGTTCACATTTATTGGGTGAGGCAGTGTTGCCACTCATCCGGATTATGTCTGGATTTAAGGCTCAAAAATTCAAATCTTGAGATAGAGGAAAATGTGATAAAATATTGATGGGTAAGGGGGGGTATTATATTTACTCATGTATTTTATTTGTTTATTTATTTTATTTTAGATAATTAAATTGCATTTTTTTTAATTTTGGCTTTCGGATTCTTTACCCTCATTGTAATTCCTGTCTGATATAGTACTAATTACAAATACAGTCTACTTTGGCTAATCAGAATCCTGCTAATCAAAACAGAACACAAAATGAATCCCTATTTTTTTCTCCTATATCTACAGGGTGTCCACAACTGGGATTTTGTTAATAAAACTGGGAAAAACCCGGAATGATAAAAAACCCCAGGAAAATCGTGAAAAAAAACGGGAAACCATATCTTGTATTAATAAGCTTTTTATTAAAGATGATGTCTTGAAGTCAGAATTTATTTGGATTTGCAATGTATAGCTAAACATTATTCTTATGGTAGTAGTGACCATATCGGTAATGTTTTTAGAACCATGTTTCCTGATCATGAAATAGCAAAGCATTTTTCTTTAGGAAGGGACACATTTACATAAATAACATGTTTTGGTGTAGCTCCTTT
>JAUYWI010107106.1:0-11141 GCA_034780595.1 Parotoplana pacifica
ACTTTTTACTCATTAATGCATTATTTCTCTAACCGGGAATTTAACAAATAGTTCTGGAAAAACCGGGAATTTCATCATAAAAGTTCCGCGGACAACCTGTGTGGTTAGTTACAGTGATTCGTGCCGCGCTGGTTTCTTATGCTAGCCTTTTTATTCATGGGTAACACCATATTTTACGAGTAATACTTTATTACTAGTGTAACACCCTGTTTCTATGGTAATATTTCAAGATTGAAATCTTGTTTCTAAGGTGAACGATTTGTTTCTTGAATAATAATAGGTTTTTAGCAGTTTCAGTGGTACAATAAGTATAACAAATATGTACCAATCTTTCACTCATAAAAGACCACATTACCTGCGATTACTATTACGTTTTTATTGTTTAGCCTAACAATAGTTTGAACTTGAATGTATTTTTCTAGCTTTGTAACAACCTAAATCCTATTTGTTTGTGTAGAATCTGATGAGTACATTCCCTCGTACGAAACGGTGAAGATGGAAACGATTGACTATATGCGGCCTCTGGTGATACTGGGCACTCTCAAAGAGCGACTCAATGACCAAATACTAAAAGACTTCCCCGAACTGTGCTCTGGCTGTGTGCCTCGTAAGACATTCTTGGTGTTTGTAATGCGTTCTGATAGTTCCCCGAAAGTGAATTTCTAATCTAAATCACTCCGTATTTAATAATGGGTGTTTTAAAAAAGGATTGTTTTTGGACTTGTGAGATATCAAAACCATTAAAAAAACTCTGTGAAGCAATTAGTTTGAGGTTGGATCATATTTTACGACAGAATGACTGGACTATTCGCACAGTCATTCTTTGGTAAAATGTGGTCCAGCCTCAAACTAATTGCTTCACAGGGTTTTTCAATGAATTTGATATCTCACAAATGTTCTACATGACATATTAAAAGTCCTAAAACAATTCTCCTGGGGGAAAGTTCTGAAAATCATCCAAAGTGGTCGTTCCTATGTCAATTTCGTATCCCTTGAAAAATCGTTCATGTAATTGGCCTGTGTGGCTTCTGATGTTATGATCATTTAAAAAAATTGGCGTGGTCCTACATTCATGGGAAATGGGATTTCATAAAAAATACTTATGTTACATTTGTCAAGATTAGACTATACCCTATACTACTTACAAGTAATGTACATATAAATAATATAATTTTCACATAAATAACATAAGATATTTTACGAAACCCATTATGCGAGAGAATTTAAGACTACGCTATTTTTTAAAATACTTTTGTAAGATCATCAGAAGGCAATATTGTAAATTTTTAGGCCAGTTGGATGAACACAAAAATACAATTTTCAAGGGATATGAAATTAACATAAGATCAACCATTTTTGGGGTGATTTTTAGAACATTCCCCAAGGAGGTTTGCTTAGGACTTTTTGTATGTGATGTAGAACATTTGTGAGATATTAAATCTATTGAAAAACGTTGTGAAGCAGTTAATTTAAGGTTGGGCCCTAGATTGACTGGAATAGAAGTAAGCAGACCTACTCTCTGCAGCGCTAAATAAAGTGGGCAAAGTTACAAAGTACTTTAAGAATACATAATGTTTATACACAACGTCTACAGATAGACAAATTTAGATTAATTCTGACTAAAACGTGTATGTTCAAACCAGAAAGTATATATAATTATGATTTCCACATAAAACACTAAGTTTACAAGAGTACATATTACATGTGTATTTTGTTCTACACCAAAGCTGAAGCATGATAACTAACCAAACAATAGGCTAGTAGGGTAAGAATAAATTAGATATCAGATATTTAAAAAAAGTTATGTTCTGTTGTGAATTTATCGATCAGATACCACGCGGCAACGTCGGGACAAAGAGCGGGACGGCCACGACTATCATTTCGTGGCCACACGTAGCCAAATGGAGGTTGACATGGAGAATGGTCTGTTCATTGAGACCGGAGAGTATCAGGGAAACCTGTACGGCACCTCACTGAGTGCTGTGGCCCGCGTGTGCCGCCTAGCCAGAAAGCATTGCGTGTTAGATGTGAGCGGCAATGCTCTGTGCCGCCTGAAGCTGGGAGGCCTGGAGCCGATTGCCATCCTGATCAAGCCCTCCAGTGCCGAGCAGGTGGCCCACTGGACTGGACGTCGCGTGGTGGATGAGGAATCCAATCGTGCCTGGGCCAGGGTGAAGAGACTGGAGACTGAGTTCGTTCGCAATTTTACAGGTAAGAGAGCAGGAAATGGAGGACACAGCAGTCCACATTTATGGCTAGGAAAAATCAATCTGTTCACAATTACAGATTTTAGTTTCAAATTTATCAACTAATTATAGGAAATTGCTAATTCTCTTATGTCTTTGTGATTTTTATTCAGAAATAATGTAGTCCTTAATTTTGTATAGTACTGACTACCCATAGAGATCAGTGACGGATAGAGGGGGTCCATGGGGTCTGGACCCTCCCCTTTCCCTCCGTTACTGCCCTTTATAATATAATTAGACATGTCATAAAATATCTTTATGTTCCTTTTAAAGTTTTAATAATTTACTTTAATTTTAAGAAATATAAAAAAACAATTTCTTTGTGGTGTGCCTAAAAAAGTAGTGCCAACTTAACTTTTTTTATATGCCCTTCAGATATTAGGACCCCCTCCGTTTGATAATCCTGGATCCTCGCCTGGAGATGGTAGGATCTACCGTACATATTTAATTACATAGATCAAGGACAGCTAGATATAGATAGATATCTAGCTGTCCTTGATAGAGATATACCCATAGAGTAATAATTACTCTATGGATATACCTATACTGAGTATATAATTTTATATCTATGAGTACTACTAGCAAGTGGATTCAATCTATGGATCTGTATTTGCTAGTCAAGTGAATTCCTTGACCAGAACCTAAAGATTGCATGTGCATTTGCAAATCCATAGAAATAGATTAAGTCTATATCTATTGTAGGTATGATCAGAAAAAATATTGAAATTAAAGAAAAGATTCGTATAATAACTCTATTTTATTATTTTAAACTTTAGTCTAGGGAAAATATACTTCACAGAGTTTGGTTCCTATGTAAATTGAAAGATTAATTTTCTTTGTTTGATCTCTTGAGGAAAAATAGGATTAATTTTTTTAAATCTTTTGTTAGGTTTATTTGTCTTTTGTTTACTTTTAGCTATTATCCAGGGGCACACATTCGACGAGATTTATTCCAAAGTGAAAAGCGTCATTGAGAACAATTCTTCGGGTACAACTATTTGGATTTCCACAGAATAATAATGTCGATACACGAATAGTCAATCATGGAAAAGATATTATTATTATTGGTGGATTTGTTGTGATGATAAAGTACATAAAAATAATTTTTAGTTCTATTGATTGTTTTAATTGCATTTCCAATCATGTGTATTTAAAGTATAACTTGTAAAAAAGAACTTTTACGGTTTATGTGAAACCATTTTGTCTATTCTCGTTCTTTATTCTTAAGTTTAAACATACATATTTTAATTTATATATTTACTATTAGCTTTTGACAGTAGTATGCTTAAATATTACAATATCTTATCTTGTTTGGTATCTTTCTTTTTCCTCATTTTAAACATGAAGCTGTCAATAATAAAAAGTAAGATACCAAACTAACTATAGATTCTCTCAATATTAGGTAGATAATTTTAAATGAGGAATATTGTGTTCATTTTCAAAAATTGGTATTCACAATGACCAAAATATTAATCATTTAAACAATATAAAAATTGAAATTCTGGTTCTGATTTAATTTTCACTCTAAATTCATTAATTTTTATGTAGACTGTAGTAGCAAATTCCTCCTCTGTCAGGGATGCAACTTTACTATTTGTTATGTGATTTTCTATTGTAGAGTTATGATTAATTCTTTATACATAGATTGATTAAGAGAGATTAATTTTATTCTTGTGACACAGCAAGCACTCAAGCAAAGTGAAACAGGCTACAAAATGAACTGAAGGTCACAAGACAAAATACCTATCAGGATTATGAAATTTTGTGAGGCAAATTCAGTAATTATATTATCTACCCTTCTTCATGAATTTTTAAAATAGTGATCTATGTAGTATGAGGGGTTTTATAGACAATTCAAATTTTGTTGGTGTTTGCATACCTAAAGCTGACATACCATAGCCATACATCACGTAGCTATCAGTTGGGCAGTTACTTACTGGAACTGACAAATTATACCTTTTTTATCGATTGCTTAAACAAGCTGAAATTTTGTGTGATCAATTCATAGTAAAGATCAATTTCTGAGTGTTTGTTGCTACACTACTAGGTGGTGCAAAAAATATTTATTTTTTCGAATTTATCGAACGAACAAAACCAGGTTTTTTTGTTGTAAACTTTAACCTATCAGAGTTCTAGATGTCTAAATAAGACACTTTCGCAACCAGTGGGTTGAACCTTACTCCAGTAAAAGCTATTTTTGGGGGCTAAAACTATTATGGACATATGTAGTTTGATAACATTTGAAGATATAACATATTTAGTTTATTGCCCTAAATATTTTTGATTAGATCTTTTTTATATTTATTGTACCTCTGCTTCTCAGTAAAAGGGCAAGTTGTGATTCCATATTATTTATTTATTAGTGATGTATTGCAGACTTGAAAACTGATGTCATAATATCACCGTCTTTTTGGAGATTGAGATTAGTGTGGTGCTTTCTTTCAGCGACAACTTACCTAAAGAGCTCTTATTTGAATCCGTGACTTGATATCTTTTTAAATACGTGTCGCTATACGTCCCAGTAGAATTCCCTCTCTCACTGCTAGAACTTTACTTCTATTTCAATGTCCATAGTTCTCCTAATCTGTTCTGGGTGTCCAAGAATTGATTGAAGATCTATAAATTACCTATGAAATCATTATAATTGACACTTTTTGTTTCTTAAGTATTAGTGTACAAAGTATACAAAGGAAACTTGTCAAAGAACGTTTATATTTGAACCTGATGACGTCATCAGTTGGTTTTTTGAAACAAATATCAATTTACTTAATTACAGCCGAATGAGACTTTTATTTTTTTTAAATAGAACACTCTAACCCATATAATATTCACCAAACATTCTTTTGTTGAGACGTTTATCGACTCGTTAAAAAATAAAGTTGACCAATATATAGATACACTTAGCTGACATTGTTATTTCTACTAATGAGTTCAAATCCATTGTATTACTATTACTACATAGCGAATCGGGTGCACCAATCTGTCTGACCACACTTCAACAGTCAATAAAAATCATTAGTTTGTGTATCAGGAGACAGCATAGTTATGTATGTACTTATACATGGCAAAATGCGATCTGTTTCTCTTATATATGTACTTGCCTAATACAGCCTTTCAGCTTTCCTTTCGACGAAATTTTTATTTAACACAGAAGCTATTTGCGGTTTATCTCATGTCACGGAGTATATTAATTACTCTAAGTGGTGTGTAATAGTGTGTGTCTAACTCGTCATCTAGAATGGGTTTTACTCGCTGATAGACTGTTTTTGCAATGAGGTAATTTATTTTACATTCTATTTTTACTTATTTATTTCCATCCAAGTTTGTTTGCAAGCAACAGTGTGGATGGATGATATATAAATTCTATTCATTTTTTTTCAATAAATCTATCCATGAATTGGGTAAGCAATAAAAAACTTTTGTTATTGACAAACAATGAGAAGTAACAGTGGTATGCATTTTGAAATGGCGACTGGTCAGAGATGTTTAGTCGAAAAGATTAAAGAATGTTCGAGCGATTTCTATAACTATGTATTTACCTATCATAAAATGGCTACCTTTATCATATAGGATTTCATACAAAGGTAGCCATGGATTTTGTTAGGTATAACTACGACCATGCCATAAAAACGTGGAAACTTTAAGCAATGGCACAAATCCTTCGTGCGTGCCTGATCTTTTATCAACTTTTATTTGTGCCATCTATAGGTATGATTATGACCAAAAACTTCAAAAGGTGTGTTAGCTCAAACCCTAAAACAAGTGAAGTCATTTTTGGGTGTTGGCTCTCATAATATGAATGTTATTGTTTTTATGATAAATGATATTGTAAATTATTAAAGCTAACAAACACATTAAATTTTGTGGAACGTAAAGTTATAGTATTCATTTTTCAACGATAATTGACTTTGTTAGCTCTAGTACTTTAAATTATCATTTATCACAAAAACAGTAACATTCTTATACTGAGAGCTAACACCCACTAATGATTTCACTTATTTTAGTGTTTGAGCTAACCTTTTTGGTTTTTAATATCTATTTTTTGTGATGAATTCATATTAATTTGTTGATCATACTAACTGGTCTGATGTAATCAAATATCTCTTAACATGATGGTTATTATAAAGAATGGCTTGTTGCTATGCGTCCCTAGCAATATTTCCTAGGAGTAAAAATGCATATAAAATAAATGTTCCGATATGGTATCTAAGGTTTCTCGTGGTCAAAAAATCATAAATTCATAATTGTGTGAGATAACTTAATGAGAGCTTGTGCTATGCTATATTGGTGACCCTAGAAACATTTGCTAAGCAGAAAAGTTTATACATATATAGTAACAAAGGTCTCATATGGTCAAATGGGATAATTTTGTAAAAATTATTTGTTACTATGATATGCTAGTGCCCCTAGTAATCGTTGCTATGTGATAAGTTGATTAAATAAAAGTTCATATATGGTAACTAAGACCTCATGTGGTCAAAAAGCCCAAATAGAATAGTTATGTGGAATAAATTTGTAAAATTTCCTTGTTGCTATGTAATATTGACGTGCTTTGCAAACGCACAAAGATTCTGACAACAGATTTTACTCCTCACTTCAAAGCTATTCTAGGTGCTTAATTTCATCAAAATTGATAGGTATCCGTGCTGGAGAAGGAGAAAAAGAGACAAAATAACAAAAGTCCAATTTTTGAGATACTGTATCTTCTAAGTTACTTGACCGATTTTGATAAATTGGGCGCACTTAATCACCTTTGATTTCTGAAGAAATGACAGGAATTTGGAAGTCAATACACAGTTCACTTTTGCATGAGGATGGTTCAAGGATGGCACATTTCCAACGATTCTATAGAACCCATTGGGCAAGGCTGAGCTTTGGAGCTAACAGCCAATTTCCATTGGCTTATATCTGAATATAATGAATCTATTAGGTAGACGAACAAAACTTTGTTTGTATGTACATTACCTGATGAATTCAATTGAACAAAGATGATTTTTGTTCTTTCCTCACTTTTAGAAAAGACAAAATGTATTAAAATTTACAAAATGGATGTGGTGTAGCCGAATTCAATTGTCTTGTTTTCAGAAATCAATTATTTTGCGGAATGTATGAGGAGGGATCAAAAACCAAAAAAGTGCCCTTGGGGGACTCGACAACCCGCCTGATTAGTACTTTGTTTTCTCTGTTCCTTCTATACTACGCAAATATACTCATACTTTCCAGAAGTCGGAACCAATGTTGTATTGACTCTATGATCAACAAGAAGAATTACTTCAACTTCTTTGCTGTTTTGTGTCGTCCGATGTCTTAAAGTCTAAGTCTGGAATGTTCATGGCATCGCTCAATGTTCAGGAACACTTGCTGCCTCTAGATTCTCTCTACCTAGGATCAGCTGATCCTTACAAAGAACTGCCTGGAATGAAGGAGTGTCTACATAGAGCTATCTACAAGCAAAGCTTTCCTTAAAAACAAATTTTTGAGATACCTTTTTGTTCTTTTGCCAGCTATGCAGAGCAATGCTCAAACAATTGAGTTTTTTTACCACTTTAGGAGAAAGTACTATCATTATTCAAAATGATAAAATGCTGGGCTTCAAAAAAGAACTCTGAAAATATGTCATTGCAGAATTACCATCTGGCACCTCAATGCATATTGACACATGGTGGTCATCCTTTCTCAAGTATCTGCTGCTTCAAAAATGATCACTTAGCTTATTGCTTAATTTTCATGGACCAGAAGTAGAATGCAACTTCAGCTTAATGGGACATAGCCTTAATTCTGGAACTGCTAGCCTTAATTCAACCATGGTGAATAGCATTCAGACTGTAATCAATTTCTTAAAATGAATAAGCCAGCCTGCAGCTATTTTTAAAGCAACAATTATCTCCATACCCCAGTTCCTAAACTTCTTATTGCAAGGTTCAAACAAGTTCTGAAATGAAGAACTGACAAAGCATCACTTGGAGAAGGCTCTGATAATACAATGTTTTTGCAAAAAGAAAACCGAAATCATATCCAAAGCTAAAAGGATATTGATCTTTTCAGAAGCAGCAGCAAAATCTCACAAGAAACATATAAAGAAAAGACTGACAGAGCTAGCAGCTGAGAATCATAGCAAGAAGGACACCACTGTGGTAACTGCACTTCCTTGTAAAAAAAGATCATTTGTATTTTTTTTTCATAGTGTAGCTGTAAATAAAAATGCCAAACAAAAGAAGCTATACAATTTTTTTCCAGTAATTTTTTGTACAGTTGAACTGCTTTTTAACTACACATTATAACTTTTATTGTAGGGCAATTTTAATTCTTTGGTTCCATGAATCATATGCAATGCTTTCTTTGTTTCATATTAAGGTAGTAAAATATGTATGTTTTCTTATTTTGATTTATCAATTGTGTATATATAATAATGCAGTTTCATAAATCTTATAAAATAATAATAAATTTTGTCAAATTTTCTGATATTTGTTTATACATAGATTTCACATTTCAATTATTTTAAAATATGCTGAAATTTCTCCAAAATAACTCGTTTTTCACATTTGCTCACTTGCTTATTCTCCAAGGATAATCTATTCCAGTGCCAATCTAGGGGGAGCACTCCCTTTCCCCCAATGATGATTTTCAATATCTTTAGATGCATTATCAGGGTATAAAAACCAAAAAAAATTCAGCACTCCATGCTGAGCTATAGGCTCAGCTACTGCCTCACCACACATGGAAGAAGATTGTATGCATGTAAATTTTCGGCCAAATGACTTTTAAGCTGTGCAGGGCCTACAGCCCTGCACTATTAACATAATTAGATGAAATGTAAGCTGATTTAATGTCCAATGTTTTGAAAAGCAATTAGGGAAATGAGAGTCAATACAATTATTTGCCTCTAAAACAATCCTAAGTTTAGAAAAAACCCTTTCTTTAAGAAAGTGCTTCACTCCCAGACCACCACCCCCTCCAACACAAACTTTATTTTTTCTGACTTTTTAGTTCAAAGCAAAATCATCCCTGTCTATAGAAAGTTCTAGTAGGTACATAAAATTTCTATTCATAGATTTATCATATAGTTACCTTTATGATTTCTAGATTTTTTACATTTTCATGAATGCTATTATCATTTTCTTTGAACTTTAAGTTAACAAGTAGAACATATTTAATGGCCTGATTAATTTGCTAATTTTAGTCAATACACTCCTTAAAGCAAGTTAGCAATTTCACTAGTGTCCATTTTTAATGTCTGGAAGTTGAATCTATTGTTAGCTTTATTGCTCAAACCATTACATTCCAGGCATTATGTCTTCAAATTATAAACAGTGAATATCAATATCATTTAAATGTTGAAGTAATTATTGTCATCTGAGAGGATGGCAGCTTGGATAAAGTTTAGCAAAGAGAATCTTCATTGGTATCTATCAATGCATCCCTAGTGAAAAATGGTTTTAGAGACTGCAGTAGTCAAAGTAATTGTACTCTGAAGAAACTGTTTTATAAAAGAAAAGATCTGCTTAAAAATTTTCAATAAAAATCCAATAACTGATCTATTATAATAAGCACTATATTTCGTGAAATTATTAGATGTCCATGATTACTGCTTCTGTTAGATTTTGATTCAGAAAATGACATGACTTACAGTTTTATTTCAGTTGTGAATGATTAAAAATGTTTCTTTAAAAAGGTATTTTGAAGTTACATTGTTTTGTCATTCCATGGATGATTTCTTTAGTTATTTATAATCAGGCTTTAGTGGCTCCCTTCAAATGAAGGTGACAGATATTTTTTTATTAATAGCCATTCCTTTAATTATTAAATCCTATTAATATGCAAAATTTAAAATATTTAGTGTGGATGCAGCTCTAATGGATCTTGAGGAACATTTAATTATTATAATTAAAATTTTCATCATATTATTCATTAAAGCAATTCAGTATTTTGAATCTATCTTCATATAGCATGGTTAATTTATTTGATATCAGCATGGAGAATATCTACAGCCAAGCTATTGACTAATTTAGGTGTCTTGTAAAGGGACTTATAACTTGCTATGACAAAATTTGGTATCTATTATGTCTATCCAATTTGAGTATTGAAAAGGTTCTGAAGACATCATTGCAACCTACCAACAATTCCAGTTAGTATCTAATCATTTTAAAAATAATTAAATAAAAGTAAATATATTTGCAATGGGTTTTCTATATTAAAAAGTTTGATTATGCTATTGTTTCAATTTCAGATAATGGCATTACTTATCAAACTTGTTTTCATACTGAGTTTGTGTATATCATTTACAAAGGCTGAAGAGGAGCATAAAAGTGAAAGACCATTAGAAACTGATAATTTAGATAAAAGAAAACTCTCAGAAGAAAAATCATCACAAAATCCAGTTGCTGAAAAGGACATAGATACCAACCAGAACGAACCTTCAAATGAATTATATAATGATGAAGTTAAACCTAATAAAGAAGAGATACAAATGACAGGTAACATTGTTATAGAACCAGATGAGAGCGAGGAAAATGACAAAAGTCTACATGGTAATGAAATGAATGAACCAACTATGGAAGTTGATAGCCAAACTGATGAATCTATAAATGAAAAACATGGTAAGAATATTTATTTTTCAAATGAAAACTTACAAGAAATACAATTAGTTTTTCCTAATGTAAAACTAGGAATAAAATGAAATAAGAGAATTAAATTTAGAGAAATATAAATTAAAGAAGAAAAATAAACAAGAATAAAGTATTTAAAGAACCATGTTTAATCATAAAAAAGTGACTAGTTTCGTAAAACTTTTTACATCATCAGACTTAAATTTGCTACATTTACATTAGTTATGAGAAATTAAAACAACAATATCTAATAAAATTAATAAAGTACAACATAATTTAGACACACACA
>JAUYWI010107117.1:0-11140 GCA_034780595.1 Parotoplana pacifica
GATTTTATTATTAACTCGGCCTGCGGCCTCGTGAATAAAAAATCATTCGTGGGGAAAAGTATTCGCTGGTCACTTGTAGCATAATGTACTATTCTTTAATCAGACTGCTTTCTCAATTGGGCCATGCTGAGGCTGACAAATGGGTAGAGCGTAGCTTTGGTCTTGATCTTGATTGGAGAGGGAATTACTGATTGTTACGCCTCGTACTGTGAGCTCTATTTTATCAACCAACAACTTAAATTGTCTTGTGGAGGTTGGATACATTTACTGAAGCATGCAAAAGCTGTCGACACAGAATTTATATTGAGGGTTTCTGGAAGATTTTAATATTGTCTTTCCAACTTGTTCTCCGCTGGCGTGAACCATGTGTTATAGCGGCGTTTGCATATTTCCAGTTATCTGAAATTCAATAATGTCAGAGTAGACAAAGGGAACATCAATATTAGGCATTTTGTCAATTGCATAATCACCCATGAATATAGGAGAACAATCTTTTGTAGCCATTTTGGTTTTATGTAGCGATAAAGGGTTTTAGTATCCTCTTCCAACTTTTTAATGGTAAGTCCAAATAAATGACACAGGTGTCATATAGAGCTACCATCACCGTATGTGAGATGCCGTTAGATTAATCGTCAGTTTAAGCCTGTAGAGTGTTGGCTAAACCTTGGCTGAACTAAATTTTTCAATTAGGATAGGTTTATCATAAATAGTTACCCCAGCCACTTGTCTATGGTTGCATTAATAACGACAAGTTGTCAAAGGAGGACACAATGTTTAGAAGGGAAGGAAACTTTTATCGCTCCGTCAATAAATGGATCCATTGGAAGTGGAATAATATCCTTGAATTCTTCGTATAAAATAGATTATCCATCAATGGGATATTCCACTTTTAAATGCTCATAGTATAGAAGTGAAGCCGCATTCCCAAAGTCGTGTAGTAAGGAATTAGCTTCAAAGATAATGGTGACATTGCCCGTTACTCCAAAAGTGTCACATACGTTTTTTCCTGTCCAAAAGTTGTTCTCCATTAACAAGTGCTCAGGTTGGAGTCGTCAATTTAAAATATCGCTTTTGAAAGTGGCTCAATCAACAATTTGTTTCAGCCCCAGTTCTGTATCAGTTATCTTCCCTCCACACACAGTGAGTTCTGTTGTGGCGTTGAGCAGATCAATGATATACTCCCATCACTGGGGAATTGTTTTACCAATCAGTTTTATTTCATATATGTTTTCTGCTGTTGTTTTTCTAACCGCGTGTACTACTTTCACTGTCTGTTTGCCCACAAACGCCCTTAATACTTGAAAGGAAATTGCCATTCAAATATAATATTTCTATTCGGCAGAACGAAATAAAAGTCTTCAATGTTTACCATAGTGCTGTCGATAATGACTGATTTGAATGCAACCTAGTTTATGTACATATATACTACTAACCCATCTGGTGGAAATAAAGAGTGAAGACTGTTGGTTGTTTGAAGTCGTTTGGAAAGCTGCCACTCAATGTAAGACAGAAATAGTAATTTTCTGAATTTTATGTACGGTCAATCACTTGTACTGTGTGGCTTCAAACGTTTAAAGTACTTGCTATTTAAACGTTCTCCAATTGGGCGCTAGGATTCGAAGCGGGCACGTTATTTTGCCCGTGATTTGTGGTTGGATAAAGTCTGTGTAAACCATAGTGAATTTGCATCTCCCATAAAATTTACTTCACATTCTCCTTTAAATGTAAATGGATTGCCTTTTTCATCTGGCGATTGATGGCGAGTATTATGGAATAGAGTCGGAGAAATAAGGATTCGTAATTTTTTTCTTGCTCTGTTGTACGGATAACATAAAATTCACGGCGCTTTAAAAGCTTTAAAAATGGCTGTGCTCTTTTCAAACCACTTTTGACCAAAATCATTATTCACAGGATTAAAGCCAGACATCCCTTCTTGAAGTTCTGTATTCCATGCGGGAATCTCAATCCACTGTTGATGCTTTTTGGGAAAATTACAAACCTCAAGCTTGATGATGTCAAATCCCATTTCTGGTGCTAGGGCGCCAGAAGCAATTCATTTATTTTAATTTTACCGTGTCAGAACCAGTTACAATTACAGGCTTTCCATTGTGTAGTGGAAACATAAAATAATTATACATAGAAGCGATGGGTGCTAATAACTGTAGTGTTTCCGATGGTACTATGCCAGAATCGTACATATATAGATGGGCTTGTGCTAGCAGTGTTTAGCATTTTAAAAATATGTATCCAGTGCTGTGCAAATATTAAACAGAATAGACCAAAAATAATTTTTAAATTTACCGTGTATATTTAATGCCTAGGTCATTCCCCCCTGACGCCGTGTGTGTGAGTAAATACTGCATCATCAGCATATTTGTAAATCGAGTTATTTGAGTACACCCAACAGACTTGAGTGTGCGAAAGTATTGCTCCACTCAAAAAAATATCTGCTTCACTGAGACGATTGTCCCAGTAAAGGAGAAACATTGCCACTTCAAGGTTGACTGGCCATCTTGGGTCAAGATATAGTCTGCTCTCTAATTGAACGGTAAACTTTCTACCCTCGGTTTATTGAAATTGCGGCTGATTGCTGTTTGATGGTAGGACTAAATATAATTGTCATAATGCCATATATGAACAATTCCGTCATGTTGGATACTTACAAATATACTAAACTCCGGTTGGATCTCGTAAACCATTTAAGTGCTACGCCAGTTGTGGTTCGGCTACATTTAATGTGGTAGGGAGATTTCTTTTAATTGGACAGCAGTATGCGTTTAGATCAAGGCTCATCTGTTTGAAACGCTTCCGACTTATCCCAAAGGTCCTGTTTCAAGGTCACCACTCGAAGAACACGTTCTGTCTAACTACCAATAGGTTCCTTTTCAATTTATTCGTTGCAAACATGTCCGCATTCGCATTTTGTATTTGGATTGGTCTCATTATCTGAAACAATGTTTATTGCAGGATGCGGGTGAAATGTGTGCTGGGAATCTTGGTTGTTATAACTCGGAATTTAACTGGAGGATTGAGCCATGCAGCTATCTGCCTATTGTTCTCATCGTGCTCCAATTTAATCTGCTTGTTTGAAAATCCTAAATATTGTGCCAGACTCGCCGGCATCATCAAGCGCCACCATCTCTGTATATCGTTGGTAGACGGTGTACACTTAAGGCGACATCTATAACAAGTTTTTGAATATTTACATGCGACAATAGCCACTTGCGCTTTATCTGCATTTACTAAGGCAGTGTTGATACCTTACTCTATGGTTGATACTATCAAACAATTTGACGCTGAATCATACGCTCGGATGGGAAGGGTACTGCGAATTCAATAATGTTTCATTGAAGTATTGGTACTTCAGCCTATAATGGTTAGGCACAGTAAATGAGTAACTTGAGTGTTTGTCTGTCCACAATTGTGTGCTCTCCACTTGGCAATTTAAAATTAGTTATAAATGCAGCTGGAAACGTGAACTTGAAAGATCCCAATCCGGATAGGAGAGAATAAGTGCATGTTCGTGTGAGTAGAAAACGTCACATTCATAATTTTGACACCGTCATGGCCAGTATAACTTTATCGATTTGATCCTTAAGCCAGTATTTAGGGCAAACCACTAATATGTCTGTCATCATTAATTCTAAAATTAGTAGGGACTGGTGGTATATTTATATACCACATATTTTTCGTACTATATTTATTTGTACTACTACTACTAAGTAATCTATCCTGAAATAATTGGTTGTTTTACTGCACTAGTTTCCGGTCTCACACCAACAATTATTTAAAATAATTGCGTCAGTGATTGGACATATTATTTATAAAGGTGAGTTTAATTTGCAACTTAAATGTAATTTCCTTGTCGTCCTCAAAGGGGTTTCAACTGAACTCTGTTTCCTACCCCACCCCCCACCTAATGTGCAACGGCAAACGTCCAGTGTTGGTGGTTTGGAGTCAAGCAAGTACTAAGTATCTATACACTCAAACCTTGGACACTTCTTCGGTTAGGCTCAAGGGTCTGACCTCTAGGACTAAATGAGTATATTAAATATGTTGGAACATTATGGCACACTTTTTTGCAAAAATGGTAATTCAACACAAATTCTAGTCTATAACTTTGCGTTGTGTTGTTTTTTTCAAAATGACTTCTAGATTTGACTTAAATAAACACATCTGTATCACATACGCATTATGGTAGGTTCAAAACCGATCGGTAACGTTTACAACACATTCCGTGTCTAGTTTGTAGGCGACTGGGAATCTGCATGCTGGAGATTAAACCAAATAATAGTTCCCAAAATTTACCCCTCTCGGTGAAAAGAAATATTTTTTAGTTCCTAAATCATTCTATTAGGAGATTAAATTAATATCCTCCCATTGTTTCGAAGCTATCATTTCTTTCCAAGTTCTTGAATTTTTTGCAAGATTTTGAAAGGGCCATGAAAATTACCTGGAAAAAAGTCAAAGGAAATCAATGAATCTGAAACATGAAATACCTACATACCCTTGTTTGGGTAAAAAAATTGGAAATATTTTAATTATTTTAAACAAACTTGAAATAATCGATATACTTTTCAAAACTTTTTTATTTTGAAGAAAAATTTGATTAAAAAAATCGTTTACTCAAAATTTAAAAATTTTAACATCTTTTTAGTTCAATTTTTTGTTTAAAATCTGAAATATTTTAAAGAACTTTGACAAATGTTTCCAAAACAATTTTTTTAATTTCTTTCCAATTTCCTGGACTCAAACTTTATGAGAGTTTGAACATTTGCCTTGTTTTTTTCCAAATTGAAAGAGTTTATGAAAGCCAAGCACCTTTTCAAGAAAAATGAACCTTCGATGTGATATTTATATAAGAAAAATAGACTATATATATCATATAAATATTACATTTTGACTAATTGCTGAGCTATGTCATTTCTCTGTAGATCTATAAAATGTTTTACATTAAATAACCCGCCAATGAGATGACTGACAAGATTTATAAATGTGGTAATATAACTAAACATGAAATTTCAAAGGTGACACATAAAAATAAAGTAGCAATTTAATACCATTATTAAACTTAATAAACAGAAACATGTTTTAATTACATTGTGTAGGTAATTACAGAGTGTAGGTAACATAAAGTCTGTTAAATAGCAATAAGAAACAAAGAATGCACTTGACAAGGGGTCAACAAATGTTCAGAATGAGGCTGAAAATACAATCTGTGTACAATTGTGTATCAATTTAGAGACCAAAACAAAAAAATAGTCTACTGACATTCTATAGTAAATAACAATGAAATAACTTTTGAGTTTTAGCAGCAATAAAATATTTTTAAAACAGTCATTACAGAATAATTTGGTAACTTTTAAGTGTAGATAAATTAATTAATATGGATCAGTCTATATTAAAATAATAACATTAAGCATTATAAATTTATAACTACCTAAATCAAATTGAAAAGTGAATTAAAATTATATTTCTGATTGATTTTACCTTTTTTAACTGATTGAGGCAAATACCTCAACGTTATCATGGCTATTTACTTCTAAGACATTTAATTAATTTTTAAATTTATATATCTACATATTT
Organism: Parotoplana pacifica; assembly: GCA_034780595.1. Classification (NCBI taxonomy): domain Eukaryota; kingdom Metazoa; phylum Platyhelminthes; order Proseriata; family Otoplanidae; genus Parotoplana; species Parotoplana pacifica. The sequence continues at coordinate 5,587 of JAUYWI010107117.1, forward strand.
ATTATTTATGTATATACTTTACAATCATTGTATTAAATAACTTCTAAACAAATGATCAACGGAAAATATAGAATTATGTATGTATAAATTATGACATTTTTTTTCTAACAAACTTTATTTATAGTAATGCAACATTTAATATGTAACATTAATATGCAACATTAGTATGTATATTGAGTAAGTAAACATTCAAAAAATAAGATTTAATTTAAAATTAGCTTATCAGCAAATACGATTATAAAATAAAATTTTATATAATCGATTGGTTCATCAAAATAAATAAACAAAATAAACGAATATTTCCATGACTGTAATAACTAAAAGTATTTTATAAGACAAGAGAAACATACCGAATACATACTGGCTTCAATCAGATTTTCTGGAATCATATTTCTGAAGAAAAGCAACAAATATAACATGTATGTCTTTACAGTATAATATTTCTTATCAAATTAGCCAACCTAACAAAATTTAGTGTTAAAGAAGTAGGTACGTAAATTCTATTTTTTAAATCTCACAACACAAGTGGGTATGCACGAGTTTATCTATAGATACACTTCTATACCTCCTACCATCCTATTTTACAATTATTCGAATAAAATCAGGAAGTAAAATCAATTCAGGTGTTTTTCATAACCAGCTTGGCCACATATTTTCCTCTTTTGATTGTATCAGGAAATACCTTCACAACAATATTCCAATAGATCATGAGGAAATACTTAACATTTGTTTACGTAATTTAATGTTTGTAATACCAATAAATTGAACAACGATGCTCTCTCTTTAGTGGTGAAACGCATCAATTGACCAAATTAAACTATATAGTATACATATGTAATTTAATGTTTGTAATACCAATAAATTGAACAACGATGCTCTCTCTTTAGTGGTGAAACACATCAATTGACCAAATTAAACCTACCTCTACCTACAAAGAAACCAACTTTCTTTATGAACCTACATAATATTAGGAAATCATTGAAGGTGCTACTGGATATAGGTGATAACATTTATCAATAAATCATACCTAAAAGAATGCTACGCTAATTAATAAAATAATCTTCAACAAAAATTCTTTTACAATCGACTTGCCTAATAAGATCGATAAACATATCACTTATTTCCAATGAAGAATCAAGTCGTTTCAGATTTGTGTTGTCGTCTTGGTAATTGTTTCCGCTGCCTAGAAACCAAATTTAAATAAACAAATAGAAGATAGTCTTTTTTTATGTGTTGGTAAAAGGTATAAAACTACACAGATGTAGGTATGCGGAGGAAGGAAGTACCCTACCTAAATTTTATGCGAATTTCATATACTTGTGAATATTTAGTGTGATTGAGAAATTTTGATTCTATTGAGTTTAATTATATCTCTATATCAAATACCAAGCACATTGCTGTCAGAAATTTGTTTATTCAATTACTTTGAACTTTTAAGTTCAAATCTGTAGGTAAGACAATGCGAAGAACAGCAGAATTTATTTAAAAAGTGGACATTTATAACGGATCTAGCAGCGATGAATAATTAGAAAATTAACCCTACATGGCAGAAAAGGGTCAGTAAATGACCCCAGCGGTAAGTACGTGTAGAACACATGTAAAATACCATGTCAATTGAAGTTTCATAATTTACGTGTTTATAATACCTACATATTTTAGTTACGTAAATTATTTAAAAAATGAAATTGAAGTGAATGAGAATCATGGCGCGAACCGTTGCAATTGAATACAATAGATATCATGATAGTTGCTATTACCTAACTATATACATTAGATGCTATATCTAGAAGTTCTTGATAACTATCACATGTTACCAAATTATCTAAAAGACCATTTTTTATTATTCTACTATTTTAGCCGAATATAAACAAATAGTGACCAGTTTCAAATTTATTTTAAGATAAATTCTTTATCAAGCAATAACTAATAAATTATAAAATTAAGGAGTAATTTGAATGACAGAATAAAAACAAAAATTGTGCTAGAATTAATATAATAGAGATTAAAAGCAAAAAATATAATGGTTAAAATTTTTAATCACAGATAATTAATAAAATAGAAATAGAAGAGAAGCAATTTTTGCTAACATAAAATGTAAAAATCGGATGTTTGTTTTAGGATGGATGCATAAATTGTTACAATGTTATTATGGTAAGAAACTGTTGTATGTGTTTGTCGTATACCTAATGGTCTTGGTTGATAATATTACCAGGGTCAAAAATTGATGCTGTGGAGTTTGCAAATAGAGTAATCAAATTTATGATAAGATTGAAATGTAATTTTTATAAATTATTGGTTGTTTCTGTGGTATTTTAGAAATACCATTCATGATACACAGACCCTTGAATGTAGCATGCCATAGCATCCATGATTGTATAGCTAACTTTTTAACATCTAAACAAATCGAAGGATGTTCTTGTCCTAATTGTCAATCAATAGGAAAATCCATTAACCATTATTTAAATTATCCATATATTTTACTACTCCATATTTTAAGATCCCAAAGAATCAACACCATTTACACAAACAAGTTACAAAAATACATTCCAATCTTTTCATAAATTTTGATCTTTCTATTGTATTTGAAAACTCACCAGCATCAATTTTTGACCATGGCAATACTATCAACCAAGACCATTATGACAAACACATACAACAACAGTTTCTTACAATAATATGTAACATTGCAACAATTTATCCATCCATCCCAAACAAAACATTTGATTCTTATATTTTATGTTACCTAAAATCTAAGGTCTTCTCTTCTATTTCTTTTTCGTTAATTATCTATGATTAAAACTTTTATTAACTGTTTTATTATTTATATTATTTAATATAAAAATTTATCTTAAAATAAGTTCGGAACCGTCACAATTTTGTGTTCACTATTTATATTCCATATCATTGTCAATACCGGGCTATTTATCCTTATTCATACCTGGTTATCGTTTATTTAAATCCTATATTAGATATTTTAGCTGAATCGAAATAAATGAATAAACTAATCCTGATATGTGTTTAGACAAAAATAAAAAAACAAAATCTTCTTCCTCTGGCTTTTCACACATTTAGGTGGGGTCGCCGGTGCGGATCAATTTCCTCCACTTCTTGCGGTCCATAGCATCATTCTCTTGGACTCCCACCTTTTTTATATCTTCACGGATGCAGTCTTCCCATTTCTTTATGGGTCTTCCACGCTTCCTCTTCCGCACGTTCATTTTCTGACTCTTCTACACACAGAGTCCACCGCTCTCCTCACCACATGTCCTAACCACCAGAGCCTCACCTTCCTCAGTTTTCCTTTTAATTCTCCAATAGTCATCCTCTCCCTCACTTCATTTATCACTTAGTTAAGTATCTTCAGTCCTAAAGACCATACTAGCATTTTCATCTCTACAACCGGCATCGTTTCTTCATGCCATTTTGTAGTAGTCACAGTCTCCATCCACTACGACTACAGCATTTCTAGTCTCACCATTGTTTTATACAGTTTATCTTTCACCTTGTCTGGTACTTTTCTGTCACACATGACACCAGTTGTCATTTTCCATGCACCCCATTCAGCTTGTATCCATTTCTTCACTTCTTTCTCAGATCCACCATCTGCCTGAACTGTTGAACTCTTCTACCTGGTTGCGATTTGCTCCCTTCATTTTCATTTCTTCATCCTTTAATAATTTAGGGCCTGCTCTCAACCTCAAATACTCCGTTTTCTGCCTGCTAATTCGCATTCCTCTGTCCTCCATTGCTTCTCTCCACATTTCTAGTCTATGTTCTACCTCCGCCCCTGACTCCAACCCTTTAACTATGTCATTCACGAACAGTATATCCCATGCTATTTCTCTCTGGACTTTACCCGTCAGACAGTCTATTACCAAGGTAGATCCTTGATGAAGTCCCACATTCACCTCAAAGTACTCCGACTCACAGGCACCACATCTCACCTTTATTGGTTGTACACATTTCTTGGATGAGTCTGATGTACTTCTCCTCTACTTCCACAGTTCTTGTCTTGGTACCCGATCACGTGTCTTCTCCAAGTCAATAGAGATGAGCTGCATGTCTTTCTGTTCTTCCATGTACTTATCCATCACCTGCCACATTGAAAAAATAGCATCTTTTGTATTCCACTCAGGCTAAAAATCAAACTGCTGATGCATTACTGTCACTTTCTCTCAATCTTTTATCCATAATTTCAGGGTGTGTGATGTCATTTTGATGCCACGATAGTTTCCATAGTCCTGCATATCACTCTTGTTGTTTGAAGATTGGGATCAATGTACCTCGTCTTCAACTTCTGGCATTTCTTCTGTCTCCATGACCCTTTTAAGCTCTCTACTCCTGTTTCACCAAGTGCTTTCCCTGCGTCTACAGGTATATCATCTGGTTCAACTACATTTCCTCTTTTCATATGTATTAATATCCTGGATACTTCTATCTTGCTCTCGTTCTCTACTTCGGTTTCTACAGTTTTTTTCTATTCTACATACTTTCTCTTCTCGGGTTTTCCACATTCATAAACTGGTCGTATTACTCCTTCCATCTCTCTCTGATTTTTGCATTATGTCAGTACCTGTTCACTTTTATCTGTCAGTATTTTGGCTTGGTATAAATCTTGTGATTCATTATTCCTCTGTTTTGCGAGTCTAATAGCTTTCTAATGTCCATCTTTCTCTTCTAGACTGCTATACAGCTCCTCATATGCCTCTAATTTTGCTTTGACCACTGCCTATTTGCTGCCTTGTTTCCCTTCTTGAATGCTTTCTCGTCTCCTCACCCCAGTTCAAGTCACTTTCTTTTTCCTCTCACGTTTCTCCTTTAAGCAGTTTGTACGTCGGTGCACCACTATCATGTCTCTTCCTCCTTTCTTTTTTCCCGGATGTAACATCCAAAACATACATTACCTCTTTGATAGCTTTGCTCAGCACCTCCCACGACTTTTCCTGTCCAAGTTTTTGTCCCTCCTTTTCAACAAATATTTCTTTGTTTTCTATATTTTTCAGCTTCGACCGTTTTCTTTATTTTTACCTTTTTCTGCGTTACTTCTTCCTGTATCGTTGATTTGCATAGCTCCAGCGTATGCTGTTTGGTATTACTGTACATTTTAAACTCTTTCCTTCAACGGCTGCTTGTTCCACCATTACTGTACGTTATTTACCTTAATGGTCTCTTTTAAGTATGTGTTGATTACTGCCATTCTAAGTGTCATTTCAATGTCTACAATCTTTTTGCCTCTTTCATTTCTTATCCCAACACCCTGTCTTCTTCTATTTTGGTAATACAACATTTCTTTATCTATGAATATCGAATGTGTCTGCTAATAATAGGTAACAACCGCTTTATGTTAAATTCTATTTTTGTATTGCAAAAATATTACCAATAAAATTGATTCAGACTATATTTTTCTATCGTCCTATATATTGTACGCTAACATTTTATATTGTACATTATTTCTTCCAATGACGCTGCATCTCTCTTTCTCTCTCTCTCGGTTCTGGCGCTTAGTCGTCGCGGGCCAGGCGGCCGATGCGCCCCAGGAAATCGATCACTGCTT
>JAUYWI010107128.1:0-11137 GCA_034780595.1 Parotoplana pacifica
GAAGAACCAATGACAGCATCCTCGCCGAACTAAACATCAATCGCAAGCTTTACAGTGAATTAATGAAAAGAAAACTTGGTTTCTTCGGTCATGCTTACAGGTATCCAGACTGTTTCCTCATGAAAGACATTCTGCAAGGGAAAGTCAAAGAGAAACGGAGAAGAGGAGGCAGACCCAAGACAAACTACATCGACAACATTCGGATGTGGACACACCACCCACCCAACGTGCGACATCTTTAGACTCGTAGAAAATCGGGACACCTGGAAAAAGGCAGTTAAGATGGCAGTACGAGCAGCAAACGCCCAACTGGACGACGCTGGATGATGATGATGATGAAAGGCTTTAATGGTCAATTGAATATAAAATATGAGTATATTATTTAAAAATATGATTTGCTTTAAGTTGCACTTTAAGTGCACAAGAAAGCCCTGGGGTCACTCAATGTATATAATTTTTGCATGCTAAAACTATTGATGAAAACAGTTGCTTCGATATATGTCAAATTTATACAACTGACTTGATGTAACCAGTTATTTTATTAAAATTATGACAATTAATATTGTATTTAATTATAATTTAATAAAAAGAACAAGCTTTTTTTTCACGAAAACCTCTCCCATGATCGTAAGACAACGTCATTTTTTTACTTATTTTGTAACATCAACAAAATTCAGTAGTATACTCGAAATAGGAATAATACATTGACGCCACGGTACAACTATAGACATATTATTATTTATGCAATAGGTCATTCAAACAGTTGAATTTTAAAAGTTTGATTAAACCTTATTCAGCTCCCAGCCTGTAGGAAATAAACCAACAAATAATATCAGTTAGAGATTTCACAATTATACTAATTTAAAAAATAATGTCATTGGGCTGTTTCTATATTGAAAACTGAGAGCTGATTACCACGATGTATTTCTTTTGGGGAAGAATCAGTTTTTTTTTCAATAAATAGATAGATAGTGAATGAGGTAGGAAAATATTGGGGTTCATACGATTTACCCGCATTTTTGGGTTCTACTGTATAAAGAGTCCAACCATAAAATTTAAATGTTTTGGTTTTCCTTCGTTTTGTAAAACAAATATATATAATCTAAATTGTTGATTGTTACTATAGCAATAAATTTTTAAATACAATTTTAATATTATTTAAATGACTTTAAAATAATTTATTATTCATACCACAGGGCGTGTACACTATGGCCAAAAGTTTGGTGGTAAATATCAAAAATTAGATTTTTTTGTAAAAAGCAAACGTTTATTGCTTGAATGTGTGAATTGAACTGTGAAATTAAATAAAAATATAGGTAAGTAGTAGTTAGCACAACAATAAACATGAAAGTTTCAATATTTTATGTGACATTCTTTATTTTTGATAATATTACAAAATTGATCATGCATTGAGTATATTTTTTAACATTCCAGGATCTATTTCTTGACACCACACTCAAAGTATTACTCATTTGAGATCTTCCAAATTTGTAGGATTGAAACTGGTCACTAGCTTTTATAATTGTCCAAACATTTTCAATAGGGTGGAGGTTTGGGTTGTTTCCAGGTCATGACCTCAATCTGTTCAGCTAAAACCATGACTGACTTCACCTGGTGGCACTGAGTACCATCATACATAAAGTACTGTCATCAGCGGCTGTAGCTTTTCTTGAAGCACCTCAAGAAAAATTTTTGCTTTCATTGTGGAGCCAGAAAATAGAAACCAAATGTTTCCCTCCATTACCACTAGCCACTATTATTGCCCATATCATAAGATTAGCTGCATGTATTACAGCGGGACACATTACCATGGATCCAATCATGCCCCCTCATGTCGTCTAATTCGTTGTGCACTAATGTTCCAGAATTGTCACAATATTATCTCATCCGAGTAAAAGTACTCCACGCAAGAGGGACTTTTTCGCTGAAAGACAAGATTTGAGACCAGATTTCTGCAATCAGCAACGGATTGTTTTAATACATTCTGGCTTAGTTTACGTGAAGATATGAATGGATTCATAAGAGCAAAATCTGATCAGTTGTTGGTGAAGTACAGGGAGGATGGCCACGTTAAGGACAACTCTTGAATGAGTTGATAGCCCTATATTTTTACATAGTACGACAGACATTTTGTTCAGATGTGTTTAACTGGTGTCACTACAGCTTGCAGCGTTGTTGGTAATTCCATACTGCTCATGAACCAAAAATACTTAAATTTAAGAAGAAAGTTATATAATACATACAAAGAATAACAATAATGGTTAAATTTCATTGGTTGCTGAATTATAGAAACTTTAACAGTTGCATTGTCCATGCAACTCATGCACAACGTAAAAAGTTATATTGGGTTAAAAATCAATATACACATATACAATGTTGTACTTTCATTTAACACAAGACCTTTGGCCATAGCTGTATTCTGTTTCTTTAAAGAAAAATACATTTTATAGAATTCAGTGTCAAAAAAATTGATGAATATTTTGTAGTCTTTAAATAAATTTTTAGATTTTTTTGCAAACCAGGTAGTACGTTGTCTTACGCCCATCCTTTTAACACTGATTCAATTAAATAACCAACCTTTGTCTCCTTTCATGCCCTTTTTTCCAATACCACCGAAGTAACCATGTTCCCCTTGATCTCCAAAATCTCCTTTGCCGCCTTTAATTGCAAGTCCTGGAGCACCTGATATACCAGGAAAACCTTTAAGTCCCTTTGTACCATTCCAACCGCGGGCACCTTTCATACCCGGTTCTCCGGTTTTACCAGAGTTGCCAGTGTTACCAATATCGCCTTTAGCTCCTTCATTTCCTTTGTCGCCCTATAAATAGTAGGTATATGAATTGTAAGCACTAGCAACTAAAATTAAAGTGATACAAGTTACCCATAACTACCAAAAACTGTTGGACCTCAATGCTCATTTTCAAGTTTAGAAAGTAAAACTAACAATGATAAAGGTAACAACTGTATGGATCAATTAATAGATGCATTACAACACAGACAAAGTTCCAAGAGTGGTTATCGCCCCCCCCCCCCCTTTACCCATTTCATATTAATATTTTAGGTATGTAACGATCATTTTAAACTATAAAACAAAGAATCGACCATGTATTTCAAAGATATAGCACAAATTCAAGCAAATAAATGTTTATTGCTAAATTTAATATAAAAAACTGCATTATTCCCAGAACATTCTGCATTATGCCTTCCCTAATTAGCTAATAGACCACCCTATCCTTTTCAAATTGTCAACTCTCCCCCCTCATTTGAAAAATTCTGGAATCGCTCCTGCAACAGCTCGATTTATGTGTCTGTGTGGTTACCTCTTATTCGTATTTATATTGTAGTTCTTTTGTAATTTGCCTTACGCTGATCTATCCAGGTGACAAGTAGGTACCTTTATCATTGTTAGTTTTACTTTCTAAACTTAAAATGGGGTTTCGGACAAGTCCTGTTTTCTTTTTTTTATTTTAATTGAATCCTGCTATGCGAGCTGCGTTCATCATTCACTGGAGTTAACTTGAAAACTTTAAAATGATGTGTTTGTAAGATCTATCATAGCAGTGTTCCATAACTGGGTTTTCAGGATTATTGATCGCTGACCGAATGCACTTTTAAATATGACCGGCAAGCCACGTTATTTTAATAACATGGGCATTTAATTAACATAAATGGGTGCATTTCTGAGTTAATCAAAGCAGATGACAAAATTATAGTATACATTTTAAAACTTACCAATAGCTATTTTAATGACACTCATCACTCTAATAAAGAATATAACTCTACAGATTTTTGTTATTTCTAAATTTTGTATTTATAAAAGTAAAATATCTATAACCACAAACCCATTTTCTTTTAATGGTGAGTTTTTCAAGTCTGTGTTTTTCTGTGATTGATTTTAGAAAGTTTTTTATACATTTAAGTTAGTCAAGAACAGAACATCTTCATTGGAAATGTTTTTGTCTTCCAGAAATATTCTTTTGGTGAAAAAATACAACCATTTAAGATTCTGAACCTTGTCTGTTACTCAGGATTCTGTTTTTAAGGATATTTCTGAATTTTGTGAATAAAACCTATCATTCTTTACTATATTCATTTTTTTAAATGGAAATAATTCCTTTATATATTTCATTGCATTTCTTCTTCTGAAAGGGAGCTCCTACAAGTAAGCTTGCTGGTTCACCCCACCCCCCTAAATAGGACTCATTTTCCTGGTAATACTATGATGCCTGAAACATTAGCAATGTATATTTTCTCCAAAATACCACGTTGTGATATAAATTCTATAGGTACGCCTGTGTATTAAATTTATAAAAGGAAGTGTTAGCAATGGTCTAGGTATCGTTTATACACATGAAATCGTTTTAGATAGTTTAATAGTTTAAAGGTCATTTGATTTTTGTGATTTTCTACTACATTTACTGTTACATAAAGAACAATTCCTAATAGAACGGCGGACACACAACAAGAGTTTGCTTTTAATTCATAAAAATATTGATTTCACTTCTATTTTTAACTAGCAGTACCTACCGGCACGCCAAAGTGCTGTGATGCTCCTGAAAGTCCTGGATCACCCATGGGACCCCTATCACCATTGTCTCCTCTATATCCAACAGAACCATCTCTTCCAGGTTGTCCACGTTCTCCAGAAATAAGGGGACCCTGATCACCAACACGTCCACGTTTACCTTGCTTGCCAATCAGACCTCTGAGTCCTCTGGAACCTTGATAACCAGGCCTTCCGCGCTCTCCCTGATCGCCCTTGGCTCCAGGAAAGCCATTCCCTGGGAATCCTTTATCGCCAGTAGAACCTGTGGAACCTGGAATACCTCGCATACCTGATCAAAATAAACAAACATAACGCAGTTTACTTATAAGGATCAGAGTAGTGCAAAAACCCTGTCCATTTTAAGTTTTAAAAAAATCAGTGTAAAAAAAATATTTACTCATAACAGATTATACAAGTATGTAGTGACTGTCATAGAGTAGCTAATAAACAAAAAAAGGCAAAACGGGAACAGTATTGTAGTAAAAGTGAAAAAAAGAAAAAACTATGTTATTAAAGTCGATCCGGAGTCGGTGACGAACAGTCCTATTAATCATATAATTCCAGTAGGATTTGTCTGCAGCCAGAAGGTGGGCTTCGTGTCTCGTCAGGTTGTCTTTAGTGATCAGTAGCTCGCAGCAACAATCACGAGGTCTTCCTCTAGCTCTGTCTCCTTCGACCAAACCAAGAAGACAGACCTCCTTGATCACCTTGGTCAGTCTGTCAGTGTGTTTGCGAATTTTATTTTCACGGTCTGCGTAGTTGTCTTTCTAAGATGGTTGTACACAGGTCTTTATAATTCTGGCCAGTGTAGGTTACTACACGTCTTCTTACTTCTTTGTTGTGAATATGGTGCGAGAATGGCTGAGAATGCCGCTTTGAGGAGTAAATAGATCTGAGGTTTTATTTGTAATTCTGATTAGACATTCTGCATTGTTGTTAAAAAAAATTCACCAGATTGATATATTTTCTTGGAATGTTTGATGTATGACTTCCCAAAGCAAGGTGTTGTTTACGCTGTCGAAAGTTTTTTCAAATAGATGAAAACATGGACAATTTGTCAAAGCATCTCGAGAAGTTTTTGACTTTTTGTCCTTATCTGAAACCTGCTTGTTCTTGGTCTAGTATGTTTTCTGTTACGACATGGATTCTTCCTTGGAGAATTTTTAGCAGTATTTTGCTGGGATGAGATATTAGCGAGATTGTTCTATAATTTGCACAGTTGAGCTTTGAACCTTTTCTGTGGATTAGGATCATGACTCATTGACACCAGCGTTCAGTTTTCTGACTGCCAGATCTTTCATCATGATTTATGGTAAGCCTTTCTGGTTGCTTCTGGGGCTGATTTTAGAAGATCGGGTGTTTTGTTGCTTTTTAAGCTGCGGATAGCTTTCTAGACTTCTTCAACATTGGAGGGTGAACTTTGGCAAAAGGTTTTTGCAATAATTCTTCCATCTATCTAATATATCTTGCATCATTAATGCAAGTAATTGGGTTTGAATTCCTAGGTTTAGTGATGTTGTTGATGGTATCAAAAGCAAGCTTGGTGCGATTGGCTTTTATGGCACTATCTATTTCTTCGCATTGTTTTAAAATCCATGTTTCCTTGTCTTGCTTGAGTTTCTTTGTTATTTCACGGTTAAGTTTGTTTCTTGTCATGTTGTCTTTATTTCTTCTTACTTCATGTCTAGCAGTGCAAAGTTTCATTGTTTCATCTGAAAACCACTCATGTTTTCTGTACCTTTTCTTCTGAATAAGCAGACTTGCAGTTCGGAGGATTTTTGTTGCGATTTGGTTTTCCAGAGTGTTGATGTCAATATTCCAATCGGTGATCTGTTGAAGACTGGTTTTGACTGCTCTCTGGTCAGAGCCTATGTCGATTCTAGTGATATAATTCTTCCACGATGCTGTGATGAGGGTGTAATCGATTTGATTTTTGTCTGATCATTTGGGGAATACCATTCTGTATAATTTATGTTTAAATGTTTGTGTAACAAGCATAGAGGTTCTTCCTCTGCATGAAGTCGACAAGAGATTTTCCTCTTTCATTTGTCGTGTCATTGCAATGCTTTCCCATGAGATTTGTGTAATCTCTTGCGTAGTCCTTGCCAAATTTGGCATTCCAATCACCTTGTATGATTATGTCTTTCTATGGCTTTTCTTCAAAGTATTCTCAATGTTAATATACTACTCAGCCATTGATTGATCAACAGGAGAAATATACCAAACTTAAAATGAGAAATCGTTGTTATTATGAAATCATTAATATTTTCATAGAAGTACGAATGACAGATATTAAGATATTAATTTGTAATGAAAAAACTATGGTCAATGTGAAATATGTAACACTTAATCTATTTTAACTTTATAAGGGTCATGGTTTCGATAGTTCTATTACATATATTAATCTTTAAATAAGTATTAAAGACCAAAAAGGTTAGTGATATCTAAACCCCCAAATTTATTTTATCATTTTTGGGTGCTAGCTGCCACTAGATAACATATGAAAGTTATTGTGTTTTTAAATAAATGATATTGTACAGTATCAGACCAAAGGACTGAAGACAAATACTATAGATAATTCAAAATTGTTAAAAGGGGGAAGTAGATTAACTGAATTTTCTTTTGTGTTAAAACCATTTTTGTGTAAGTAAACAATCAAAATCTTTCGGTTGTATAATAGTGGTGTTTCTAGCAATAGTTACTAAGGGAAATCTCATTAAGTAAAAGTACATATCAGGTATCTAAGGTTCCATGTATTAAAACACATCTAAGCCTATAGTAATTTGGTTATTAGCTCCTTGCATTGCCTAATATCCATATAGGATCGTTGAAAATGTTCCATTTCTGATTCCTTCTCATGATTGGATGCTTTTTCCATTTTAGGATTATGCCATTTGTTCAGGCTCCGATGCTAAGTAAGTTTGCCAAATTTTATTAAAATTGGTTAAGTTATTTAGGAGATACAATATCTCAAAATCTAGCGTTTTCTTATTTTGTCTCCTTCTTCTCCTTTATCTTCAGCACCGATATCATAATATAAACATCAACCGACTTTAATGAAACATAGCATCTGGAAATGTATCCAATATAACAATGATATTATGGGTATTTGACCACACGAAACCTTAGTTACCTTATATGAACTTCATAAATCAACTTTCCGTTTGCTAGGGACCCCAATATTGTATAGCAACAAGCTATTTTTGGAAATATGTGTTTTTGACCATCTAAAACCATAGTACCATATAAAAACTTTTGATTCATAAACTTTTCACTTAAGAACTTTTGCTAGGGACGCCAATATTGCATAACAACAATGGATTTCTACAAATATATCTTACATAACATAATTAGATGGGTATTTGACCACATGAAACCTTACTAATCAAATATGAATTTTCCTCTAAATAGGAACACCAATGGTGCAGAGCAACTAAGTATTTGGGTACATTACCGTCTAAAACCATAGTTACTATATATAAACTTTTAATTCATATTCTTTTTAGGAACTGTTGCTAGGGTCGCCAATATTGCACAGCACCAATGATGTTTTACAAATACATCCTATACAACAATACTTTTATGGCTAATTGACACATGAAACTTTAGTTACCATATATGAACTTTGTTCTAATCAATTTTCTACTTACCAACTATTACTAGGGACAACAATATGGCAAGCAACAATCAATTCTTTATAAAATTATAATTTTTTAAATATTTGATTACAGGTCAACCTTTGATAGTATCCTCACGTTTGCAAAGCAACCACAAATATTCTGAATTGAAGACCAAAACGTCAAATGGGTGCTATCCCTAATCTTAAAATAAGTAAAAAGTGTTTGGGTGTTAGCTCTCACTATGTAAATGTTATTTTGTTTTACATAAATAATATTTAAAATATTAGAACTAACAAAGTTAATAAACATCTGAAAACATCTGAAATACTATAAATTCAAATTCTTGAGTACCTAAGAAACAAAATTAAGGACATTGAAAATGTCATTGAGTAATTTCTACAAATAGCCATTTATAAAATATTGACTTTGTTAGATCAAATATTTTAAAATGTCATTTATTTAAAATCACAATAATATTCATATAGTGAGAGCTACCATCCAAAAATGATTTCAATTATTTTAGGGTTTGAGCTAACTCTTTTTGACCTTTTTGATCTTTGATATAACATGTAAGAGAAATTTGGAAAACTTATGTACTTGTTGCTATATAATATTGGTGTCCTTAGGAACAGTTAATAAAAAACTATTTTAAATGAAAGTTCAGATATGATCAGATAAGGTCATATGGTCAAATAACTATAAAATCATAGTTGTGTAGATAAATTAGTAAAACTAACATGTTGGTATCCTTTAGCAATAGTTGATTAAATCAATATACTGTACTGAATTTGATGTGGTTAAATACCTAAAAAGGCATATATTTATATAAGATTTTTTTAAATCCTTTCTATCACTAGAAACATAACTGTATCTTTTGTGTCTATAAAAGCAGAAAATTGGAAGGTAGGTAAACTTGGATTTTCAGATTACTTTTAAGACACTAGATAAAGTGCACGGAAAATATTTATGAATGCTATGATTTGTAACATTAGTCCCTTTTTGTCTTAATGTTCTTGTAAAAACAGAAAACAGAACTTAAGACAAATTTTCTGATTTACTTACGATAATTTATAAACATTGATTTTCTAAATTCGTGTTTCTCAAAAAATGCAAAAAGATGTCTTAACTGTAAAATCTCATTTGGTCAAACTTTTATCCAAAAGTTTTCAATTTTCCGTTAGAAATTTTTGTTTAGAAGAAATGAATAGTAGGTGATAAAAACTGTTGATTTAGGTTAAAACATTATTTTCAGTTTACAATACATATTTGCATAAATAGAGAAAACTAAACCAGAATGAAAGAACAATTTATAGCCTTTCTTATTGAAATCATCACCCTTTATACGAGTAATTTATTGCATTTACGGGAACATGTTAATATTTGGCACACATAGAAAAAACCACTTCTAATAAACGCTTTCAAATATATATAAGGATTTGTCCATTTTCATTGATTTTATAGAACAATGTCGAAAACTTGGATAGGAAAGTGCTCTTCAATCTTCTACTCACCCAGTAATGGTGACACGAAATGGATAAGTGGGTTTCTCTATCTACATAAATTACCTGGATGTCCCTGTTCGCCTTGGTTTCCTTGATATCCTCTCAGTCCATGAGGTCCAATTAAGCCCCAGCGACCCTGGCGACCTCTAGATCCAGGTTGTCCCTTTTTGCCTGGTTTTCCTTTATCACCAGGCAATCCATATCTACCTACCATGGCGGAAATAAAGAGAAATCGAAATCATTTGGACTGTTGGTTCAATACAATGGTCCGGAGCTAGTTTCAGTTTAACCTTACACTTGTTATAAAAACTGTCACTAGTAGTTTACAAAATTGTAAATCTTAAGTTGCACAAATGGTCCATGTTTCTCCAGGGGCCATTCAAACGTTCACTCAATGTATTTTTCTTATACTGAAAAATATCAGTGAAAAAAGTTGCTTCGATTTACTTCAAATTTACACTACAGATATCTAAAAATATCATAAATATATTCCGAAAGTTTAGAAATATTTGGTTAATCAAAACTAACATTTTAAATTATTTTAATTTTTGATGCTACTCATATGTTTCTATATCCTACACATGAAACTATAAATAGCATCAAAATTAAAAACTAAAAAATGTTAGCTTTGATTAGCCAAATACTTTGAAAATTTCAGAAAAGGTTTATAATCATTTTGACACTTATAACATAAATTTCAAGTAAATCGATATTTTTCAGCATAAAAATACATTAAAAACCCCTTTTTGAATGACTCCTGGAAGCACAGCGACCATTTGTGCAACTTAAGATTTACTAATGACCGTGTCTACAACAAATACTACAAACTTTTTCTGTTCAAATTTAGGTTAGACTCAAACTAAGTAGCTCTCAGAGTAAATTAGTATTGTCAAAATTCATAGCCAAACAAAAAAGAATCAACTTTACATTAGTTAAGTACACCACAACCAATACACATCAATCAATACAAAACTGACATTCTATTTACCAGTTTTACATATTATTATGTTATCTTTTTATATAGAAATGTTTTTGAAATCTTTTAATTATGTCTAAACAGTCTTGCTTCAGATGAGTCTCAATTTTGTCTTATTTACCTAGACATTTCATTTTTTACAGTTGGCTGTCAAATTACCTACTTTAATGCAATATTCATTACCCCTGACAAAAGGTTGGCTTGGCAATCGTCCAAGGAATCTAGCTCAACTCCAGAAACTACCGGTTTCACCTGGTGTTATACTAACATCTGCAGACCTATATTTTTCTGCTACTTAGATTCGGCATCTTCCTATGTTTACCTGATGATCCCTAATAAGGGTGAAACCTCTAATGTTCCGGAGTTTTGGTAGAGTCCTTGGTACTATCTGCCAAGCCAGCCTATTGTCAGTAATTCACTATTGCATTAACTATTTTACTTTAATAAAGATATTCAGTTGTCACCTTGAAGTCCACCAGGACCGATCATTCCA